>JAZHYW010014388.1:0-155676 GCA_037355805.1 Ixodes ricinus | reverse complement strand
AATAGAGCGATATATTTCGTAGCTTATAAAAAGTTATAGTTTGCTTGTTAAGCTCTGTTATATTAGCATTAACCACTACCAAAAGGATCACACTGTTTATTTAATGAATTCACCAAGAGACAGGAATGTTACCGTTTGGTAACATGAGTCCGTTACACCCAATATTTATGCTGTATGAAACATGTAAAAGCTATCTCTTTTCTGGGTGAAACACAAATGCAAGCTGCATTTTCTTCACATGACACGCGATGTTTCGTGGCAGTCATGCAACTTGCACCGTCCTCTTTGTGGTGTCATCAGAGGAAAATGTGCGATTTCATCAAGGCGTGCGTCCTTGCAAGGCAGAGGCTTGGCCGGTCCTTTGGGCTTCGTGGCTTCGAGACGGGCTTCAACCTTCTTGGACTGCCGTCCCCGCTCTGGCATCTCAGCCTTTTCTCTTTTGCAGAGGGCTTCGGATGCTTGTGCCCTGAATAAACAGAGAAGAAGCGTCACTCTTTCCATGATGCCTTTGCGATAAAGAAGCAAAGAGTCGTCTATCATCATGTCGATTGCATGACAAAAAATATTGTGGTACCACTTCTTTGATCGCAAGCAGAACGTGATACAGCCCAAGGAGAGAGTCCAAGAGGTCGACGCCTCCGATGTTTTTGGTGTAAAGAGCGAGAACGGAAGGGCACTCGACACCAATAGTCGTCTTTTCAGCTGATGACCACCTCTTCACTGTACTTGCAGGATCAACAACAGCAAAGGTCCAAAGAGTGAACTGGCGAGTTGTCATGCCACTCTTTGATTGCAAGACTACCCCATCTACAGTATTTTCTTTAGCGTCGCCAACACAAAGGCCTTCTTAGCTTCAGTTCTTTATCTGTTCTGAACTAGCATTCATGAAGTCTGTTTACCCGTACTGTGCCAGTGATCTATGCCTCTTTTCGAAAGGTGGACTTGCAGTGAGAAGCTTGTTAAATAATTGCCGTAGAATAGCTTGTGTGCACATCCAGCCTAGAACCTCCTCGCAGGGGTCATCACAACGTTGGAGCTCGCTCCACAGTCATCTCCGAATCCGAATTTTCGATTGGGATGCTTGTGTTGTTCTTGAAGTGGAGGTTTCCTTTGACCTCCTCAATGCGCTTAAGAATCATACTGACGACACGTTCAGAATGTCAAACTCCTTTGTCTAATAATACCTAGATCCAGGCGGTTGCGTGATCGACATGTAGAAAAGTATGCCTATAAATTGTGTTCACTCTTCCTCTAACAAACCCAAAGGACTGTTCAGTGATTTTTGGGCACTAAAGATTTCATTGTTTTTGGATCAGCTGAGTGAGGAAACTTGTGCAGTAGTACTTGAAGAACTCGTACGGTGTGTCCATGTTCACTCTGCACTGCGGTAAGTCCTCCCATCCTTTTAGGTCCACAGATGTTGTCGAAGTACTCACAGTTTTCCAAACTACAGCCCTTCGTTGGACTTTTCTCGCCTCCCAAAGGTGCTAAAACACCTTGTGTTGCCTTCATAGATGACGTTGATACCATTGAAGGACAAAACGACGAGTTGTCATCGGAGTCCATGTCCTTTGGCTTAGCTTCCGTGTCTGAATGTAGCACACAGCCAGCGGGGACGTCTGCGAAAAAGAGAACAGATGAGGCAAAAACATTAATGACTTCCTAGAAAGAACTTCGTTAAATATTCTCGTGTTCGTCATAGTCTTTTTTTTACCTTATAACGAGTACAAACGAACTGAAACATCCAACAAACTTTAAGCCAAACCATTTCGATAAAAAGAGCACTAGAATATAAACGCTCAGGATCGTCGTCATCACTTAGTTTCGAATCTTCTCTTTCGCTTGGCATGCGCCAAACGCGTACGCTCTGGCGCTTATAGAAAACACTAGGATCCATCTGAGAGAAGAAAGCAAAATGTCCACACAAAATTGCTATAAAATATAGGTTTTACAGAAACCACCACATAAAGCGGCATGTTGGACGCGGAAACCCATTACGGCGCCATGTTACTGAACGGTCACGAACCCAAATTCCCCCCCCCCTGAATTTAATAAAACAATCAATCGTTTGCGGGGCTGTACTGCAATAACCTTTGTTCTGCTCATGATAAACATAATTTCTTAAAGCAACAATTGCGAATATGTGTGGCACTAATAAATCACGAAAAACACTTACGAAGTCACGGGAAAAGAAACCCCGCCGACAAGGCCGCTCAATAAAAAACAGCTTACTGCTGCCTTCTGGTGGAGAAGGTTTGAACTAGCGGACTCTGAGCATAGCTCCGAGATCCCGAAGCGCGCGCGCGAAGGCTCTCTGGCCGTTTCGCGTTAGAGTCGTGCTCCCCAGCAGTACGAGCGTATTTCCGCTGACTCCGCCGCTCGCCGTGAGGTGGCGACATCCTCCTCGTCACCACGCTAGGGAGGCTCCCGCACAAAGAGCCGTATATTGAGAGAGTTTGGCCATTCGTTTGAAGTATACACCTTTCCGAAAAACACTCCTAGGCCGCCGCCATATTGCTGATGCTGATGCGGCTGGTGCGACTCTCGCGCCCTCTATCAGCTAGAAATTTTCGGTCGCTCTCTTGGACTGTGAAGACCCGCTCAGCGCGGTTCCTACCTACGGTTTTGCGGTTTTGCATTCGACGTTTTCTCGGCCCTCTTGTAAGTTTCCACTTAATTTTTTAAATGTGTGCTGCGTACCCTTTCTGTGTTATCTTCCATTGTGAGAAATAAGGCTGGTAAGTGCCTGCCATTCAAGCTTTTCTGCTCGACATCCACAGGAAACGAAGGAGGTGAAGGACCTCGATTGACCCTCGACGCGATTTTGCGAACATTGTTCTCCCCCTCCCAGAGATAATCCGCGTAGAATCCTCAGTCATCTCCAAAAATGGTTTTTCGGGTTGGGGTGGCAACGGGTCAGTCGCGTTCGTTCCTTTGCCCTGGTGCTGTTGTGAAAAAAAGAGCTCTCCCCAAAACGTGTTCCAAAACGAAGTCATCTTGTATTCCGTCCGATCGTCAAGATGTGACTTTCGTCGACTGTGACTGTGTTCTTTGAGATATTTCTCAAATGAATTCTTTTCAGATAACGCTGCATCGTGGGGTACGTACAATATGTTGTTGGAATGTTAACACTTTCTAAATTGTATGTTCGTGTCCTGTCCATCGGTAAGCACGTTATTTGTGAGCGTGAAAAATGCATGCTTTTCGGCTCTCTTCTGTTGTAATTTATTTTTGACAGCTAAGCGCTTTGTCGTTTCACATGCGGCGAATCGCGCGGTCCCGTCAGAACTTATCGTAAAAAAACACAAATGACTAGAACTATACATTTCAGTCGCATTCGTTCTGTCGCGCGCGTACCCAACAAAAATAGTTTATAGATTTTTTATTGCTTTTTTTTCTTCAAATGTGGTACAATGCTTTCTTAGTGACCTCGGGAAAATACATGCACCATGAAACACAAAATACAGCAGGAAAAGACGAAGAATTTAGCCGCCAGCAGTGTTTGAAACTGCGCCTGAGCAGGCTGCGCCTATCGAAATCACAGTCCACTCGGTTAGGGTTAGCAGGGACGCCGGTGAGAGTCTAGCCTCAAACCCAGTGACTGGGCTCGAAAACAGTTTGTTGCCCCTGGGGTCGAGCGTTTCTTGGAAAGGTGTATAGGCGGCAAATGAGGAGGCGCCATCAGCCGAGGCCCGAGAGCGGGCTGGGCACTAATCTCAATGACAATTGCTGGATCGCGCATCCCCGCTCCGCGAGTGCGGCCACCGGACGGCCATCTTGCATGCCGTTTTTCTCGTTTTGCTAGCGTTTTGCTGCGGTTTTCCAGCGTGCTATAGACACGTTTTCTACTCGTTCGTCGTCATTCGCCGAAGACGTTCTTTAACATCCTGTGTGGGCATGATACTCTCCGTTGAGAACACGTGGAAATTTTTACGAAAGCGCAGTGCCACAGGAAAAAGCACAACTCGTCTAAAGCAAGTTTCGCCGGTCTCGCGGCGTGTTCAAGGCTTCCTTGGCACGCCAAAGTGCCGTGTCTCTGTGCCTTTGCACGCTTCTCGCCTCGCCGCCTTGTGGTGGCGAAGCGAAGAGAGGAGGAAACGAGATATGTTGACGTCACGCGCCTCGTCGGCCTCGTTCAATCGTGACCTCTTTTCCAAAGATACGGCCGTCCATTCGAGATATCACCTTATGGGTGGTGGTGGTGTACGGATTCTAGCGTCCCGCCTACCCCTCCTGCTCCTGCATTGTTTTCTAAAATCCAAATTGCGGTTTACCATCCCTTTAAGCGCAGGGCTTGGCGGGATAAACAACCCACGACTACATCAAAGGTCACTGATGAAGAGTAACGTAAAGAAAGACGATTAGCTTAACAGTCTAGAGGACAACCATAGCATCCCAAAAGCAAAAGAGCGATACTGGAACGTGTGACGTGTAAAGCACGATTGACCAGCATGCATTTCCTGTGTTTCTTCTTTTTTTTCAAATTGCACATTCTATTTTGCCTTACAAGAACACTTACGTTCTTGTGTGTGAGAACAAGCAGTTCATATAACATCACATAGCCTTGTCACTATGTACATGCATATCAAATATGTTTCTAATCATACCGTGCCAAAAAACAAATGCAACAAAATAAATTTTAATTAAAATACTGCACACATAGCAAATCCATCCAGAAAAAAATTGAAATCACTTAAACTTAAACACAAGACTTTCCATATATTGCCGCGCGCCAGGTAGGCAGTGGGGCCGTGGCCTATCGGTTATCGCGCTTGCCTCCCACGCGAATAGCCAGGGTTCGATTCCCGGGAGTTACGCGTCCTTTTATTCATTCTTGCAGCTTAAAGTTCTGGTGAACTCGAGAACTCTGTGGCCTGTTCGAGGTGCGAATGTTCTCGTCGCCTAACCCTCTAGGCCGATCGTTCCAGAAGAAAACGCGATTACATAGGGGCTCCGCGCGGCGATCTGCAGTCAGTTTCGCCCCAGCGTTCGACTCTGCTCTTTCGCCGATTTCGACGCCCGCGACGATCTGCTGTTACCTTTGTTTCCTTTTTATTTTTGGGCACAGTTCGCCCTCATTAAACGTTTAGTTTCTTTAGTTATTCTCGTCGCCACAGATTATCTCACACGGTACGCCGAAACGAAAGCCCTTCCTGCAGGGACTGCTGTGGAAGTCGCAAAATTTTTTATCGAGTCCATCATCCTCCGGCACGGCGCTCCCGAAGTTCTGATTACAGATCGCGGATCATCGTTCATGGCACAGCTGACCCAAGAAATCCTCCGGCTCAGTCACACCAGCCATCGTCGTACCACTGCGTACCACCCGGAGACCAACGGGCTGACGGAGCGCCTCAACAAGACAATCGCCGACATGATCTCTATGTATGTCGACGTAGAGCACAAGACGTGGGACGAGGTGTTGCCCTACGTCACGTTCGCCTACAATACGGCGCTTCAAGAGACCACTGGGTTCACACCTTTCCAGCTGGTACATGGTCGGAAGGTAACGACCATGCTGGACGCGATGCTGCCCCATGAGCCAGCTGACAATGAGAGCGACGACGCCCAGGTGGTTGCTCAACGGGCCGAAGAAGTCCGCCAGCTCGCCCGACTCCTGATTCAAGACCAGCAACGCGTCGACGCGGGCCGCTACAACCTTCGTCGCAGGGTTGTAGCGGCCCGGTAGACTACTACAATGATTATTTTACTAATATAGCGCCTCGCCTAGCAGCTCAGTTGCCGCACGTACCTGATCCCCAACAGTCGTTGACACCAATTACAAATAGCTTTGTAATGCAAGAAATTGAAGTTCATGAAATAATATCAGTAGTTGGGAATCTTAGAATAGGTAAAGCCGCAGGACTAGATACAATTCCTATTAAACTATTAAAAGATAATATTGATATTTTAGGTATTCATCTGTTACATTTGTTTAATCACACGTTAGAAAATGGAATATATCCTAACGAGCTGAAGATAGCTAAAGTAGTACCCATTTTTAAAGATGGAGATTCTTCGGCACCGTCCAGCTATAGACCAATTTCAGTTTTAAGTACAATTAACACAGTTTTTGAAAAAATAATATGTAAACGTATAAAGAACTAAATACTCAATATTTTGCCACAATCAGCACTGGATTTAGACCAAATAGATCAACGTCCTCAGCCGTTTTCGTCCTAACTCAACATCTCAACAGAGCTCTCCATGAAAGTAAAATTGCCATTGTTGTATATTTAGATATAAAAAAAGCATTTGACACAGTTAATCATAGTATCTTGCTTTATAAACTCCATCACTATGGCTTTCGGGGGAAAACGTCGGAGCTGTTTAATAGCTATCTCTCTAACCGTAAACAGTGCGTAGTTATAAATAATTTTATGTCTACCCCCCAAACGGTGTTAACTGGTGTGCCACAGGGCTCAGTTCTTGGGCCCATTCTTTTTCTCTTTATGTAAATGATTTTCCGTCAATTTTAAAATATTCAGAAGCATTAATGTACGCCGACGATACGGCACTGATTTTTGTTGGGGATACGTTAGGCGAATTGCAGGATAAAATCAATGAGGAATTGACTAGGGTACTGTCATGGTTCACGAGCAATCAACTTACAATCAACCTAAATAAATCTAAGTATACAGTGTTTCATTCCAAGAAAAAGGTGATTAATTACGACGAGATAGTTATAAAATTAGATAATACGGAATTACAACATGTTACTTGTTATAAATATTTAGGTGTTCTGTTTGACTCTGATATGCACTGGAAAAGCCAAATTAAGCACATGTGTTCGAAAATTGCATATGGTTGTTGATACATTATTAAAGGCACGCGAATGTTTTGATTTATTTATTTTACGCATACTCTATTTTGCATTCGTCCACAGTCAGCTGGTCTATTGTATTGAATCATAGGGTGATACTTACTCTACCTACTTAGATCCGGTAACTCGCTTACAAAAACGAGCGATACGATTTATAACATTTTCAAAAACACTAACCTAGTAGACCTCTTTTCCAATCGCTAAACGTGTTGCCATTCAGTTGTATTTACAAATAAAAAATAGCTGAAACAGTTCGTAAAATCATAGAGTCTAATGAACCCCTTTCTTTGAATTTATTTCGAACTCCCAGGAGACAAACAAGGGCTGCAGCGAATTATATGTTTAATTTACCGCCATGCCATAATGCATATGGAAAAAGGCTAATTGAATTTATGGTGCTTTGAGTTTGGAATGAAATACCTAGCATTATAAAGTTGGAAAACAACTTTCTGCCCTCTTTAAAAGATTCTTTCGTGATTATGAAATGGAGTCAAGCTAATTACTTTCTAGAACGTGATTTCTTTTGTTGTTTTTTGCGCATTGTATGGTATATTGTATTCAGCCGCTTTTTGTACCTAAATAACGATTCGGACTTTGAACTAGCCTTAACGGCTATGCGGTTCAAACAGATTTTATGTATATTGAAAACAAGTCTGAAAATAAAGCATTGAATGAATGAATGATGTTCACTTCCAGCCCAGAGACAGGGTGTGGGTGTGGACGCCCATCCGTCGCCGCGGCCTCAGTGAGAAACTGCTTAAACGGTACTTTGGACCGTACAAGGTACTTCGTCACCTCGGGGAGCTGAACTACGAGGTGATGCCCGACGGAACAAGAACCTCATCACGCCGCCCACCACGACCTGAAGTCGTCCACGTCGTGCGCCTGAAGCCGTACTACGCTCGATAGGACTGTGGACCTTACGTGTTCCAAATGACTCTTTAGTTTGCCGTCCTTTTTATCTGCTTTGTTTTGTTTTGTGTTGAATCGTGGCGATGCATTTTTTTAAGGGGGGGAGTAATGCCGCGTGCCAGGTAGGCTGTGCGGCCTTGGCCTATCTGTTATCGCGCTTGCCTCCCACGCGAATAGCCAGGGTTCGATTCCCGGGAGTTACGCGTCCTTTTATTTATTCTTACAGCTTAAAGTTCTGGTGAATTCGAGAACTCTGTGGCCTGTTCGAGGTGCGAATGTTTAAGTAGCCGAACCTTCTAGGCCGATCGTTCCAGAAGACAACGCGATTACATAAGGGGCTCCGCGCGGCGATCTGCAGTCAGTTTCGCCCCAGCGTTCGACTCTGCTCTTTCGCCGATTTCGACGCCCGCGACGCTCTGCTGTTACCTTTTGTGTTCCTTTTTATTTTTGGGCACAAGTTGGCCCTCATTAGACGTTTAGTTTCTTTAGTTATTCTCTGCCTCATCATTTGTCATTCGTGACAATATTATATGCAACTGCTGCGAACTTCTCTCTACGCAGAAAAAATTATTCATATTCGAGCTGAACGCAGTGCCGAATAATTACTCTATACAACGCAATAAAAAGACTGATAAAAGACAAAATTTAACAATAATTGAGATGCAAAACCCAAAACAAAACTGCCAGAGAACACAATATACCATCAACGGAGATGTTGAAGCAAAATAAAACTGTTAAAAACACAAATTAATATTAAAAATATAAAGCCTCAAGTAAACTGCTAGAAAACAAAATTCAACATTAACAGACATGTACGAGAAAACAGAACTGCTAGAAAACACAATTTGACATTCGTCATGACGACATAGAGGCGATGTAAGTGCCAGAAGGGATCGAGTCTAAAACTTCTCCGATCCTCCATGTGCCCGAGCGAACGTTCAGGAAAAAATATTGTTTATAAACAACGTAACAAAACTGAAAATTAAAAAAAGAAATTAAAGCATACGAAGGATTAATTAGACACCACTTACCCATTGAACATCTACATTCATCTTAAACAGCTCTTTATCGTCAACACTAGGCAAGAAAACCTAATGCAGTCGATGACGCGTTAGAGTATGACTGGTAGGTTTAGAATAAATTAAGTAGCATTCCTTCAGATTGTTTGACGCTAGAAACAATGATATTATCCAAAATATGATGTTGAACAGCGCGCTAGAAGCGCACGCTACCAAACTCCAACTCTGTCCAAAAATGTCTGTAAAAAAAAATGAAAGCCGTTTACAACTCCCTGTAACGCCGGATTAGAGCGCAGCTCTTGAGGAGGATGGAAGGGTACTGAGGGATAGGATGGTAGGGTACTGAGGGATAAGTGACCTCCTGAGGTCACGTGACCTCGGGGGGTCAGGATGACCTCAGGGGGTCACATGACCTCAGGGGGTCACGTGACCTTAGGGGGTCACGTGACCTGAGGGGGTTACGTGACCTGAGGGGGGTCACGTGACCTGAGGGGGGTCACGTGACCTCAGGGGGTCACGTGACCTCAGCGGGGGTCACGCGACCAGGGGGTAACCCTCATGACCCTCGTGAGGGTAACCCTCGTGACCCTCGTGAGGGTATCTCTCATAACCCTAGTAACCCTTGTGAGGGTAACCCTCGTGACCCTCGTGAGGGTAACTCATAACCCTCGTGACCCTCGTGAGAGTAACGCTCGTGACCCTCGTGAGGGTAACCCTCTTAACCCTCGTGAGAGTAACCCTCGTAACCCTCGTGAGGGTTACGAGGGTTACAAGGGTTGTTACCCTCACAAGGATAACGAGGGTCACCCTCGTAACCCTCGTGAGAGTAACCCTCGTAACCCTCACAAGGGTTACGAGGGTTACGTGCGGTTACGCCGACGGCGACGGCGACGCCGACGCCGCTCAAGCCGGAAACGGGCGCCTAAGAGCTGCGCTCTAAAACAAGGCAAAATTGTTTTTTTCGTAATTGCTTTGTAAAAAAAGAATAGCATTATTAACATCAAATTTAAAAAAGAGCATGTTTATGCGCTCGTCTTACAATCTAAAAAAAAAAAACAATACCTGAGTTATAAATGACTTAATCGGTGGCGAGCGGTGCACGTTGTCGCGCCTCGACGTGGTCAAGGTCACGTGACCAGCGCCAGCCCATGCCAGCGGCCTCTTTTTGCCCGAAGCATTCATGGTGTGTGCTACACGTGCCTAGCTCCCCCTCTCCCCCTGCCCCCAATGGCCTTTCTACAAATACCCAACCTGTGCCAAGCGTTTCCTTTCTTTCTTTTTTGCCGTAGTTGTACCCAGTTTAAGGAAAGATAACTCTTGAAAGCGGTTGTGCGTCTCCTATTTACATATCGACCGTTGTTTCTACCTTCGGTTCATGTTCGTACCTTCCTATTTTAGAGCCTTCGCGGCGAGCGCAAGAAAGAATATAACCGCGTGACTATAGAGCCGACGAGTTCGAGAATGCCGGCGCTCGCTCCGCCGGCAGAGGTCATAGACAGCGTTCTTCAAGGTCCCCCGAAGGAGGAAGTCAGAGAAAGTTCGCCCGCAGCCGCACGAAGCCAATTTCCCATGGGAAAGTTTCCTGTGAAGATTTCGCCAGCGTGCGGTGGATTCTGGCACGACACAAGCTCAAGACAAAATCAAATGTACTAAGCGAAGTAAAAAGACAAAGAGAAGACCCCGGAGAGAGCGGCTAAAGTTACGCTTTCTTGGCGCAACGATTTCGCACGTGCAGTTGAGACCGTTAACTCGATGAAAAGACAGTGAGTCTGCAGTCGAGCTGGTGATAGTTAATAATAATGTTTAAAACCCGAGACTGTGGGGAGGGAAAAAATAAGAAACTTTGTAGTCGAAGAAAAAGACAACAGGAGAATACGTCTTCTCCTGTGCCTTTTTCTTCGACCTCAAGTTTTTTATAATTTTTACCTCACAAATGCGTAGGGTTTTAGACATCACCTTTAACCGTTAACTTATCAGCCCGGAAACTTGTTCTTAGAGAGTGCGCGATCCTAAATATTCTTTTTTTTATCTCAGGTAAATGATTTAGACGCCTTAGTCGATTTAACGAATTGAAGTGTTGTACTGAAAACGGGATCAAAATGTGTTTCGTTGTCAAGAATATTGGTGTAATAAACAACAGCTGTAACAGAGTTGCATTACGGGCCTGCATGTCTGACTATGTTTCTGCTATGTGCATCACCTTAATTCTCCCAGAAGCTTTTGACGTGCCCTGTAAATATGGTAACGTGTGAGTTATAGAAGCATCACAAATATTTGAGAGCGTTTCTAAGTTCGTTGCCAAAGTCATCCATTTACCCCCCCCCCCCCCCCCACACACACACACAACTTACAGGCATAACTGTATGGTGAGGTTTTCTCACATCCCTGAGACGCTTTAGAAGTAAAAAAACAGCGATTTGTAAAAAAACAAAAGTACCTTTTGACTAAAATTAGATGTCAGGATCACCTCTCAAGCTCATCATCCGTGTATAGTTATAAAACAATAAAACAGGTGTGTGAACTTGCGCCCATCACACATTGCCGCAGAAAGACAATTTCAAATTTATTTCATCTTTGTTTACAGATGGAGACTGTTTCGCAGATCTCGGCAAGTAATATTTGTGACTACTGACATATGAAGCAATATATGACTGACTCGAAGACGAAACCAGACAACTCATAGTGCGCGCGGCGGAATCGGCCAATCGGCTGACGGCTCGCAGCCATACATAACATATGTATTTTTAGAAATGATCATGAACCTAAAAGGAAATTAAAATTAGGAACGTGATTTTACACATCCTGCACCGAACTATGTTCTTGCATGATACGCTTTAAGAATCGATTGTTGGCAGGAGGACCATAAAATAGCGAAATTTACGCTAAGGATTATATAAGTAATGGAAAGAACACAAAACACAAGGCCGGAAAAGATATCGTCTTGTCCGTCCTTGCTCTTTATCCTTTCCAATATTCATATTATCCTTATTAGCAGAGTCTCCATTCCAAGTATACCTGTACGAGTCGTATGCATTATGCAGAGATGAATGACTTGGTTTGGTAACTGAATGCCTTGCTCTAGCGTTGAGATGACCAGCACCTTCGGTGCTGAGCGCAAAAGTATGCTCAAGCTATGTAATTTTTTTCCGCAGCACTTATTTCTGTCTACTCCACATTGTAGTGACAGTGAAGAAACGGATTGCTTGGTTTGTTTACATTTCTTGGTTTGTGATTCGTTCTGTTTTTGTCTTTTCTAATATCGTTAGTTGTACAGTGCTAATAAGATGCTAGTGTCTCGACACGCCCCACGCGTTTAATGATGTCCGTGACTAAAGTTGAATCCACGATAACTACTAGTGTGTAATTCTATTGTTTCACATTGACAATTTCGGATGGACAATTCAATAGATAAGTGTTCGGAAACTTAGACCTGCGTGCCGGCTCCTGCCGCACCGAGATTTCACTTCTAGACAGCAAGAATTTCTAGTAAACGACAAAAAATAACTGAGAGTTGTTCCTAGTTTCTGGCTTTATTTATATCACCATAATCTCCGAAATTATTAAAATGAACATGAAGGACGGCGGCCGCACAGGATTGGCCGGTTATAGAAAGCCACGGCGTGACGTCACACCTAGCAACCTACGTGCAGTGGGGGACAGCGGGGCTACGGCGTACTAGGGCCGCCGACGGGGTGCCGCCAGGCGGCGTGTACGGGTGGCCCAAGGTGGGTTAATATTTCGTAATGAGCCTTCCGCAGACTGTCGCCTCGAAGCGGTGTGACCGGGGAAGGGGGGGGGGGGGGGAGGAGGAATTGGAACAAAGTAATTTTTTTTTTCGCACCGGAGCGGAACCGATATAGTTTTCCATGCGGTTTTCGGTTCATACTCGAAATCAGGGCCCGTTTGCTCGAAGCGCTAACCGCGGCTAAAGTTAGCCGCAGTACCTAGGAGAGGGATTTTGAAATCACGTTACTGGCTCGGTAGATGTGGGGAAACATGGCGGTGTGCCCCGGTGAGTGACCGCGCCGCTCGCTTTGGAACTAATATGTCGTTGTAGCTGCAACATCGGGCGCGTTAGTCAGCAACGAATGGTGCAGGAGGCTTTTGCTTTGCCTTACCTCCCTTAAATTGCAAAGCATGAGCAATGACCTCGCCGCATTTTTTAGATAGTCTTTCGATTCTAGCCATTCCTAAGCCTAAATGAACGCGGTTATTGTCGGCATGGCAACGTCTTTGAAAGCGGATTGGGTATTGATAGCACACAAAAGCAGACAGCGTCCCAATATACCTTTTTCTAAATTTCCAAGTACCGAGGTGCATGCTACGAGTGTAGTTAGACGCGTTGCACCTGCTGGCGTCTGCAGTAGCAATCGTTCTAACCAAAAGTATAAAACAAAATTTGCCTTGCACGCGCGTTCGTCAAAGCCTTTTTATGATTCTTTACTTCGGACATTTTATAAGAGGAACGCCGGCGCGCGCGAACCCTAGAATCACACTTCCAGCGTTCTCCTCGATGCTTCGGGTAATGTGGAAATGAGAGGTCTATTCGTTGGACGCTGTCTGCTTTTGTGTGCTATCAATAGCCGAACGATTGGGGAAAGGCAGTCCACTTTCCAAAGACGCAGTGGCGTCACAAGGGGGGGGGCGGGGGGGGGGCGGACCGCCCCGGGTGCAGGGCTCAGGGGGTGTCGCGGCGGGCCACGAGAGCGGGGGGGGGGGGAGTCGCGCGAGCTACGCAAACGGGGGCTGCGCGGGCCACGCAAAAGCGGGGGGGGGGGGGGGTGCGCGGCGGGACTACCGCCCCGGGTGCCGTTGGACTTTCGTCACGCTAATGCAAGACGTTGCCATGCCGACAATTATTGCGTTCATTTAGGCTCAGGAATGGCCAGAGTCGAAAGACTATCTAAAAAATGCGGTGAGGTCATTGCTCATGCTTTGCGATTTGGCTAACTAGGGCAACGCGAAAGCCTCCTCTGCACCATTTGTCGCTGACTAACGGACCCTGGATATTGCAGCTACAACGACATATTAGTTCCAACTTCCAAAGCGACATGGCGCGCTCACTCACCGGGGCACCGCCAGGTTTCCCCGCATCCCTACCGAGCCAGTCACGTGACTTCAAAATCCCTCTCCTAGGGTACTGGGGCTAACTTTAGCCGCGGTTAGGCGCTTCGAGCAAACGGGCCCAGGTAGCGTGAAAAGTACGCGGCGAAAAACACGGTAAACGAAAAAATAAACCGAAAAATGAGCAAAAAAAACATTTCCCCGCAATCCGGAGTTAAGCAGGACCGATATAATTATTTTTTTTTTCGTTCCTGGGCACAACTGATAAATTATTTTGGCGGTGATTTCGTTCATAAGGGAAGTCAAAAAGCGAAAAAAGTAGGTAGCGGAAAGCTCTGTAACGTTCCATTATCAGGTTTCTACATAACGGTCGTATTCATAATTTACAAATTTCGTCTCGAGACCTGAAACTCAACTATAAATTGTCTAAGATTTCTGGTCTTATGTAATTTTTGAACAAATAGCCCACATTCGTCCCAACCCTTTCTTGGGGACCGGAAATGGTTCATCAAAGAAAATGTATAACTAGAACATACCCTATTCGTACGTCAGCAAAAGTGACCAATGAATGAGCCTGTTTGTTGGCAAAACGGTAAGTTGGGCTAGTTGGTTTTTCATCTCGTACTGAACGCAAAAGGACAAAAAGAGGTATAGACAACACGCCAAGTGTTGTCTATACCTTCTTCTTGACCTTTTTGTTTTGCGTTTAGTCCGAGATAAGTTTGCTTTTTCTTGTCTTCAATCGTGTAGAGTTGTGTTCAATTTACTTTAAACGCATTAATTTATAGTACAACTGATCAGATAAGGAAACGATACAAAGGCCGATGGATATTTTAGAACCTGCACTAGTTGCCATACTGTGGCGCATGTAATCAGCTTTTAAAATAACTCAGTTGATTGAATAATCGGCGGCGCCAACATGGTCAATAGCTGTGCGTCTCCTCGGTGAAATGAACGAGGAATGTTCTGACTCCGAAGAAGGTATCGGCTCCAGTGACCCTGAATTTGAGTCCCACGCTCTGCAATCTCCACTGGAGAATCCTGAGAGCGCACTCTCTGATGATTCCGGCTTGCTAGAAGGGGATGAGATGCGCCGCTGACACGCTGCGGCTGGCAGTTAGTGACGCCTTGGAATGCTCGGGCTGCGGGCACATTGTTGAAGAAAGCCGTGCGCTTGTTAAGAGGCTACGTGTCCAATCTGTTTTGTCCCTGATCAGAAAGCTAGGGTTGAAGAAACCTGGGCTAGATCGTCCAACGCGGTGTCTTCTGTGCTGAGTGTACATGGATCCCCGCTACCTTCTCCTTCTCACCCCTGAGCAAAAGTACCGGGCCACGTTGCATTTGACAAAGACTTGGAGGTGGATCACAGCTCTGCAATGCGAGCAAGATTCTACCCATCTGAAATTGCGGCGGCTCCAGAAGATCCGCAAGGCGCCCTGAAAGCGCTCCTTAAGGAAAGAGAAGTTGAGGCTAAGCGTGCACGTTCGAGGCATGCAGTAGCCCACTGATATGGCATGCCTCCTGGAAATGCTAGACAAGGAGCCGCGGCTCTCAGGGAAGCTAACGTGTTGCAGTTTTGGAAGGAGAGAAGGGAACGCCATCCAGAACTTGTGCCTGCGACCCAGGTCAGCGTGGAGCGAGCCTTTTGTTGAGAAATAGAAGACGAGGAAGAGCGCGCGGACAATTGGGGTGCACGCGGGGCTTGGGCACCCGCAATGTCAGTGTTCCATAAACGGCCATCCGAACCGGACACGTCTCGGGTCCCTTCCTCCACATAAATTTGGTGCCGAAACCCCTCGAGAGGACATGGATCGCCTACGCAGGACCCGCGGCGTTGTCCGCTCCGCCGTCACCAGGACGATATCCCAGCTGGACGTTCTTATCCAGAACCCGGACACAAGAGAGCTTGATTTGCGACTCCCGCTCGACTATCTCATCCAGAAGCAGACAAGCCTAGCCGACCTGGACCGGGATATCCTGACATCGACAACCGATGACGACTTGGAAAACGAAATCGAGGGAGCAGAAGACTACCGCACGGGGATTAGCCACGGCATCACGCGCCTTCGTTACGCCCTGGACAAACTATCCCAACCCACGATCATCGCCACACGTGTTGCAAGCACCCCAACCGACACACTGCAGCACAGCGGCCACCCTCCCACAATCGAAACTTTGAGCAGCCTTCCTCCCACCGGAACCGTCCCAACAGCACCCGCTCATGGCAGTCTTTGAAGGGTCGCCCTTCCCAAATTCCAGGTACCTACCTTGCCGGAAACATCAGTGATTGCCCCTGAGACGATAAAATGAACTGAAGTTCATTTTATCGTCTCAGAGGTGCCGTCTTTCCCCGGATATGCTTGACGACGTCCTGCTTCTTCGGTCAGTTGCCTGACATTGAACAGCGCTTTCACCCACGTCCGGAGGTACACCAGCACTAGCTCGTTCGTTCCACACAGTAATTTGAGCCTTTGCTTTTTATATGTAACACTTTTATAAAATATTCGTAGTTTATCTTTTGCGGTCGTCAACTGTTTCTATAGCATATAAGTACAAACCGGCTCGAACCGGTTTGAACCTTTATTTTTTGACTCCGGAGTTGAACCGGAGCTGAACCGTTTTTCCTGGACCGGAACGAAAACCGGAACTAAAAACATTTCGGCTCGACACCCTGCTTTCCACTCTGGCTTGCCGACTTGCGGCCGGCCATTACTTCTTTCCCACCACAGTACAGCTTCGCTGATGGTCTCTTCTTCACCAAAGCTAAAGAAGCTGAAAGCTTGTTTTTTTTTTGCGAGCTTCATTTGCGTTTATTGGACGCCATTAATCTTCTTGTAGCCCACCGGGAACAAGCTGTACTACACCCATATTGCCCCATACTACAACATATGATATCACGATTTTAGTGTTGACAGTAGAGCCTATCGCTCTCTCAGACAAACAGTAGACATTGGGTACCTTCGTGAAAAAAGCTATTATGACTTGCTAGACGGCTATTAGTTCAGATGCGTCTGTTCATCTGTTGAACCAATTTTTAGGAAAATTTAGAACTATCCAAATTCTAGATAAGATAGATTCTAGATAAGGTAGTTTCAACAACGCTGCTAACGCCGAGCAGCCAAGTGTTCACAAATTAGCGCCCCCATTCGCTGCTAATATTTCCGAATCTAGTACTATTATCCCGAGAAACTAGGGGTGGAAGGAGGAAAAAAATGATGCTGCAGCAATGCCAGTTAAGTGCAAGACGTACATTTAAAACATCACCACATTTGACGCAAATAGAAAATTAAACAAATAATTTGTTTGAAGAGGCAAGAAGTGTTTGGCAATCATATATTTAAATTATTCAGAAACATGCAAATCAACAAGATAAAAAAACGACAACAAAAAACTTAATATTTTTTTATTTGAAAGTATTTATAATTTTCTAGAAGCATACATGTAGCAGATAATACTGATTGCTGCTGTTTTATGAAGACAGCTTGAGTTTATTACTGTGATCATTGAAAATACAGTTACTCTGCAGGCGAGGTGGTGGTAGTTAAGAATTATGGTATTCGTAAATATTGAGACGTAATCTGGCCCCATTCTTCTTTTGTCTACCACTTCAGTACTGATTGTTCGCGCCTAAGTCCTGGTTTAATGTTGTCCTCGTAATTATGCTAGATGTATAAATAGAATTTTAAGCAGATCCATTATTAGAAAAGTAATTCAATAATTGAATTTACTTCCAAGTCTCGTAAGCAGGAGTCACTGGGTGTCCAATGCATTGCTCAAAGACCCTGACATAGTAACTGTACGTCTGAAGTGCGAGGGGGTAATGGACGGCAGGATCCACGCTAGGTTCGTGCTTACGTTCAGAGTAATTGCGCATGCAATTGGCTTACGAATGTCTGTAGTTTAGGAGATTTTTAATTACGACGTTTTTTGTGTCCAATATATGCACAACTTTTAAAGAAAGATTTACGGTTTCAATTTATACTCCGGTTTCAGGCACGTTGATTTAAAAGACTAAAAAATGCACGCCCCGGATCTTCATGTTCACAATTTTCTCTGCTAGCAGCTGTCATCCCCTCCACCCCTCACCCCAACCCCTCTCCCAACTATTGGTGACCGTCTAGCCTCCGGTTATGAAATACACGTTAGCATTTCCTCTTTTGCAAGACTTCTCTTTCTCGCACAAGCACCGAATAAATTAGGAGCTTCACAAATTTGGAAAGAAAAAGAAGCATATGTTTATATTTAATCTCTCGTTGAACTTTACCTGCGGTCACAGTTGCCAACCCAGGCGGGGTGCTCTGGTTAACGGTTTTTTCGCCTCCTGCTCTTATATCTATCTCATATAAATGGCCGAAACAAATCTTGGAAAACAAATTCAAGAAATGAGCACGCCTTTTGCATCTTATTTGCTATTGCATAAAAAGGTATCCTAAACAACAATGGAAGTTGATAGAAATCAATAAAGATATCAGAATAGCATACCGTCAATCGAGGAATCCAAACTGACTGTGTATACAAACAAAAAAAAAAAAGCGCTATGCTTCAGCAGGTACTTTAAGTCATTACCATTCGATGTTGTATTTTGTCCTCCACGGAACAGTGTTACAGAGGATTCGTCGGAGTTCAGTGAAAGCAAAATTCTAGACTATATACACGTACACCTCACTAATAGCGAGTTCGTTTCACACGCACTGGCACCGTTCGAGTTCTCTCCCAGAATGCATCGCACTCGCAGAGTGTTGCATGGAGAACTGGACTCAAACGAACTCGCCAAATGCACCGAGTGCAGAATAGGAGCCTCCCTAGTGCAGAAGACTGATGCTGCCGCCATCTATGTTGTAGAAAAGGTACCGACCTCAAACCGAAACTAGCGCCTTTCTGTTATAGTGATGGGTGGGGATGCGAGAGTGCAGTCACTACCAACGTTTGTCTACAAACGTTGAACGCTCGCAACCTGTAGTTTATAGTTGCGACGACTTCAAGCAACTCGGCTGCCGTGGAGATAGTTACAGACGGCGGAAATTTCCGCAGCCGGCTGTCTACAAAGCAGCTGGTTGCGATCTTTCAATTCTTATAACCGTTTACACTGAAGAAAAACTGATGAAGCTGTCCGAGCAGAAGCTTGATCCGTTTGAGCATGGTATTATGCGTGAACCGCTGAAAGGGTACGGCTTAAAACTAGTCTGTTGGAATATCCAGCAAACCTTTTCGAGGGACTTTCGATTTCGATCGTCATTAGAGGTGGATCCGATATTAGCCTTGGTGAGGACGTCGAGAACGAGAGCTTTCTCGAACAAAATACGACGGGACAAGTTGGTAAATGTTAAACATCATGATGTTGCCCAAGCCTCGGGTAGAGTCACTATGTTTAGCTTTCTCTGATGCTTACTGGGCAGTCAGAGGTTTCTGCTGGGGGAGTTTTGTCGACAACTGTTCAATTTTTCACCCGCACACGGATGGTGATAAACATCTCGGAAGCCGCTGATGCGTTTGTTCTGAGCATTTCTTGACACACTGGTATATTTCAGCGTCTGTACGGCAACAGAGCGACTTAAAACCTGCAAATAAAGCACGGGATGTCAATTGCTTCCTTCATGAAATAGCAGACGCTCACAATTCAAGCTCGCGTTTCATTCCGTCGCCCGCGGGACGCGATTTCTATCAGAAAATCTACTTTTTTTCCCCTTTCGGTTCAGCGACACATCGTAGCAGACGAACCCTCGTCGTCTGCTCCCGCTCCTCGCCGGCCTCGCCGGAGCGAGGCATGACGGGATTGCATTTTGGCGCACGCCCGATTTTCTCGGTGCAGCGAGTGCATGCACGCGTGAGGTGCCGCCGCTGAAACGAACCCGGAGAGTGCAACCACTCGTGGAGTGCCTGCCGAAACGAACTCGCTTTACGCCGCGAGTGGGCACGCGTGGACACGAGTGCCGTGAAACGAACTCGCTATAAAATGACATACTACAATGTTTACCAAATTTACACGGAGCACCGGAACTGTGACATATCTCATCCCAGATAACACGGTTCTTCGGGGTCAATTTTTTAAAAATTTCGTCAGGGAATTCAGGGTCTTCCAACCCCCCCCCCTCCCCCCCCCCCCCCCAAAAAAAAGCCGATTGACATTTAAATTTAGTCGTCCTTGGTGGAGAACCCAGGAATCTCAGCCCTAATTCGCCAAACACGTGCACGAAAAGTACTAGTTTCATAGACTAAACCAATACCCTTCAGGGTTTTCGCCCAAAAACTGAGACGCTGTTTGCGACGTATGCTTCTTAATCACCGCCTTTTTTAGAAAAAATCGGGATTAGACAAGTGTTATGCCAAATTTAGTGATTGTCGTGCTTTGCAAAATGGCCTTTTAAAAAAGGCGAAAGTAAGCATTTCACTTGGCTTGAGTACGAAATGTATGCCAAGGCTAAAAACTTTTGGAAATTTGGAACGACAAAAACAAAACGAAATGACAGCGTGGTTCCGATGCGAAATAGCACTGGTTATATATTTTATTCAAGTGAAATTGCCAAAATGTATGCTGACCATTTTAAGTCATGTTTTTCATCAGCATCAGTCTCTGATGGTACCACGACGTGCCATTACACATCTGATTTTTGTTTACCTCAATTGACGAACCTGAAATCAAAGAAAGAATTCGTCATCTGAGCTCGAAGCTGTCCTGTTGGTGCAGATGAAATCCCCAGTTTTATTGTGAAAGGGTGTGCTTAGCTGCTGACTCCTGCCTTATCACACATATTTCATTTAGCTTTAAATTCAGGAATATTTTCTTCGATCCGAAAACGCCCTGTCGTTTTTTCCGATTCATAAAGCAGAGGATCCTAGCATTGTAAACAACTATCGTCCAGTTTTATAATTGTGCGCTTTTTTTTCTAAGTGTGCGAATTTATAATGAGTAAACAGTTACTTTAGACAGAAAATCAACCCAAAGCAACATGGATTTATGAAGGGCAAGTCGGTGGAAACCAATCTATACTATTTTTTTAGATTATGCCGTTTCGTTGGTTTGCGACCGTGAGTAAGTGGGTGTAAAATGCTTTGCTATGACGAAGGTAGTCGACAATGCTTATCACAACACACTTCGCAATGAACTAGATAGATATGGTTTGAACTTGATTTACTGCCATTGGTTCGAAACTATATTTTTGTCGTACTACTTGTGTTCGTGTGTCAGGATTCAAATCCGATTATTGTTTATTGCCTTCCGGAGTAGTAGGAACCTTGGGTCCACTTTTATTTTTTGATATTCGAAAATTACATTTCGCTTTGTGTGAAATATTCTAAAGTGATCTTGTTTGCCGATGACATCGAACTGTTTCGACGAGCAAAATCTCAATTCCATTGCGTGCTTCCTCAGTTGGAGGCATTGGAAATTTCAGTGGTGTTCAAAGAATGATTTTTTGCTGAATGAACAAAAAACAAAAGCAATGTCTTTCACTAGAAAGCGCGATTTACTTGTATTCTCTTACACAATAGGTGGCAATGTTATCACCTGAGTGTCTGTCATTCGTGATCTTGGAATTTTGCTTGATTCATCCCTAAATTTTTATTATCATGTTTTAACTATCTATAACGCCTCTTTTAGAAAACCTTGGAGTGATATCTCGTTTCACGAGAAAACGTTCTTCGACTGTTTGTCTTGAGCGTTTATTTGTTGCCTAGTGTGCATGAAGCTGGAGTTGTGCTTCTTCTGTTTGGAATTGCATTAACCTCACTGCATCATGCTCTATTGAGTGTTCAAAAACGTCTCATACGCATAATTTACGACAGATACTTTGACCGCATTTGTTACTACAACTATGGGCAATTACATTAAAAACTTGGGTTGTTTACTTTACTTGCTGGAAGACGATTACGTGATTTTATGTTTTACATAAGGTTGTGAACAGTGTTGTTTACTCACACCTTCTGTTAAACAATTTCTGTTTTCATGCCCATTTGCGGCCCAATCAATTTCAGAGCCATTTGTACCATTCTGCTTTAAATGACACGTCACCACTAACAAGAATGCAATTTGAATTCAACAAGCTGGATCAATTTGTTGCAGACATTTTTAGCGATCTGATTTTTTTCCGACAGATGCTTGAGTCAATTATTTGTACATAGTTATGACCTTGTTTTGTTGTGTGCACTTGTATGCGATGACGAGCGATGTACCACTATTCTGGCCGTGTGCTGTTCTTGCATAGACACCCAACAAAAGTAAAGATGATGATTATTCTTACTAGAGTTAGGTTTCACTGCTCGTCGCTTGGCTGTCATCTGGCATCTTTGGGCCTTAATCGCCAAACCAGTACAACATCTACGATTTAGGTTACACTTCAGGTCATTCAGTCTTGATCTGGCAACTTTGAGCCTAAATTCCCGTGCTAGATTTTGGCTTCACTGTTGGTCCTTTGGTTCATTAGTGGCATTGGTGGCTCACGTATGGCACGCTAGCAATTATGTGAGAAACCAAAGAAAAGAAAACGTGTTCTGGAACTAACTCAAGCTTTGGAACAAAATCGTAACAGGCCAAAGATATGCCCCTAGGATCGCCAAGTTTATACCAAGATATGTGTTTTGTCTGGTGTGCTACCTGGGATGGTAGCACTATTTTGGTGGCAGCCGAGTAACAGCTTTAGGATGTTGCGCATAATCACACTTCCCGGGCTATGCCGCGATCCAAAAGACCAAACTCCCGGCTTGACCGCGGGACCATCACAGCAAATTTATTGGCCGGGGCCATCTACAGGCCTTCTTGGCGCAGGTCTGATCACTGCCAAAGTCCTGAGTTATAGATGGCAATATGAACGTGAAATTCTTTCTGATTGACAAAGCCATTAAAACCCAGAATATTGGAGCAGTCAGCAATGCATCAATGCGCGATCGATGGCGAAAAACATACCTCATTTTGCTAGCAATATTGTAACAGTGTGCAACGGTACAGTAGCAACTTTGATTTTGAGTGCGTGGCTTCCCTTGCTCAGGCTCTTCCATTGAGTGCTACGCCACAGGACCTTTGATTTGATGGCGCCAGGTTAGTACTCCCGTAAGTTCAGTGTTCGTGTGTTGAGACCAATACTACACACACTGCCTATGGTTGAGGTAAAAAAAAGACTTACGCTGATGCTAGAGGTCTATAATAAAAGCCAATATAAAGTCAAATTTGAACCTTCTCACACTGCAATGCAGTTTTAAAGGCGCTAACTTCCTCAGCCATGAAGAACAGTCACCCGGTTATTTTTAAGTCTGTTGAATCCACGGAATGTCCTCTTGCCCAGCAGTTGACCTGAAGCAACGTTTCCATTCGTCACTTCTTCAACAAACTCAAACAGACGATTTCTTATTTCTAGAGTCCCCGTCGAGTGCGCAAAAAACAGCCATCCCCACAACTACAGAGCATAAATATACACCCGAACACAGAGCCGCGACGGGGGACGAAAACTATTTCCAGCGAGACCGCATTGTTGGAAAGTATAAAGGTCCCTCGCGAAACTGAGAAAACAAAACTAAACGTCAGGGGAATACCGAAAATTCAACT
Source organism: Ixodes ricinus (assembly GCA_037355805.1). Lineage (NCBI taxonomy): Eukaryota > Metazoa > Arthropoda > Arachnida > Ixodida > Ixodidae > Ixodes > Ixodes ricinus. Next base: position 132,326 of record JAZHYW010014388.1, on the reverse strand, counting down.
AGACAAAGAAGTCGCCATCTGACCGCACGAGAAAAACCCACAGGCTTTCAATGATTCTTTAAAACAGTGTATACCTCACCTCAAACACACGTTTCCTCTTAAGTTTCACACGGTTCATTAAAAACGAGTCGCTGATACAGGAAATAAATCTGACAAGCCTAAGGGAATGTTACGCAACGTCCGCCGCCACGGTCTTCGATAAATTCGCGGAAGCCTTTGTTTTATATTGCCACACGTGTGCTTCTTATCTTTATGTACTTAGCTTTTATTACCGTTCCCACGTTCGTTCATTTACTTTCTGAATTAACGTCTCTAAGCGATTTTCTCAAGATGTTGTTCCAGAGGAGTGACCTTTACACAACGCAAAACCTGTTTTAAGTCAATGTGTCACGTGATCGTCCTCAACTACAAACCGAGCATACTTTCTCTGCCTTATAATTGGACGCCTCCCAAATTGAGGCCATTCTTTGGTGGATGCTTCACTCGGCGTCTATAGAGAGGCTTCCCGAGAGACGCAGCACACAGTAAAAAGCATTGGCAGATCTTCAAGATGGCGTTGACGGCGCCAGGATTGTTGGCGGACCTAGCGGACAAGTACGACCAGTTCATGTCCATGCGCGACCCCAGAACGGTGGGCTGGGGCCTCACGGGGGATCTCAAGTTTGTCCTCCCGATTTCACTCGGGTACCTCTACATCGTCAAGGTTTGGGGCCCACGATGGATGGCTCAGCGCAAGCCCTACAAGCTCAAGTCGGTCATCACGGCGTACAACCTCTTCCAGGTGATCGTGAACGGATTCTTCTTCGTCCAGTACATGCGTCATTCCTACGTCGGAGGCGGATACAATGTGTTTTGTCAGGGTGTGAGCTACTCCAGGGATGCCAACTCAATGGCTATCCTCAACCTTTCTTGGTGGTACGTTTTTGTGAGGATTGCAGACTTCATGGACACATTCTTCTTCGTTGCCACCAAAAGTTTTCGCACATCACTTTCTTGCACGTGATTCATCATTTTCTTGTAGTTCTCAACGGCTGGCTATGGCTTACATTAGGCTGCGATGGTCATATTGTCATGACACTGTGTTTTAATACCATGGTCCACGTAATCATGTATGGTTACTACTTTTTATCGGCTCTTGGACCTAGCAGTTCGAAAGTACCTCTGGTGGAAAAAGTACCTCACTGGGCTCCAGATTTTTCAAATTGTTTTCCTCACCTTACACATGTGTATACCTCTGTTCTACGAGTGCGGATACCCGAAGATCCTCATATTGCTAGCTGTTCCACAGGCCCTTATGGGTCTGGGACTTTTTATCAACTTTTATATTCATTCGTACATAAGTAGAGGAAGGCCAGACCTTTGCATTTCGCAAGCTAATAAAGTGGAATAAAATGTTACCATAACCAGTTATTCAGCGTAGACACTTCAGTGGCGACTATCACTGGTTGTTACAAGACCAACTCCGACTCGATTTCGAAGCTTCTGACTAAATCATGAGCTTCGTTAGAGGGTCAATGAATATGATCCTCGTGACACTGAGCTTCACGCTGGCGTATTTGTAGCAAAACAAAAGCTGCCTAAACGTTGTAGCACAGACGAGCGCCTGCGAGCTTCGAATGATGAAATTGAGCCTAACTCTGGGATAAATCAAAACTAAAGCTAGGAGAAAGCAGTAACATAAAGTTTGGGACAGCCCTGAGTTACAACGTTCATATAGAAGACGTCTAATATTACATTAGTTTAATTATTGTTGACATCCTAGACAAAGGAACACCCGACGCTTTACGTCACTTATAGAAACACAAGTAAAATTCAACGCTTTCATCGACGCAGACGTGGACGAGAACACCAGTATGAAGGCAAACCTGAGGTGAAATTGTGACCTAAATTAAACTGCAGGGGCGAGATTTGTAACTCCAAATCAGTGGGGTACGTTATACATGTCCCAGCCATTTCAAGCGCTTCGCTTTGGCGCAGCAGTATACTATTGTGAACAATAAAGGAGTTCGCTAGTTGCCGAAGAATACACGAACTTTTTGCCTCTTAAAAACGAAAGAATAGAAAACATAAAAGGACGCACACGGACGACCACAGACTCTAAAAAGCAACGACATTTTGAAAAAATGGTTGTTGCTTTGAAAGAATGTGGTCGTTCGTGTACGTCTTTTATGTTTCTATTCTTCCGTGTTTTTGTATTTCATTGTAACAAAGCGCTCGAATTAACTAGTATGCTTTGCCACTGCGACTGAGGTAATAATTTCTGCGGGTGTCTTTTGACTATTCTCAACTACAGATCAAGGTTGATTTAAAATCCGAAATCGTAGATTTTGCCGTTTCTCACACACTTGGCAAAGACGAAAACAATGACTGGCTAATTAAAAATACATACTGCGTATGAGAATGGACGCAACCAATTAATCGAATAATTAATCGATTAAAGGGTGGCGACTATAGTTGGGTTCAAAATATTAATCGAACGCCTAGCTCCAACCACGACATTAAAAGGCCTGTTATTGGTCAACAACGCATCGACGCTAAATCAACGCAACGTCATTTAATATCAGATCACCGTATGACGCACGATCGGCATAATGTCAATCCATCCTCATCGTCCTATCGTCGAATAAGCAGCAAAGCTGACGCTGTTTAGACGCACCACGTCGTGTGATCGTCGCGCAATTTTTGTTCCTTTACTTTAATTTGCATTTGGTCTCGTTCTGCCGAGGTTGGAACACTAAGGTGTTTCTGAAGCGGCGGAAAGGGTCTGTTTGTTCTTCCGTCGCCCTCTTCCTCGTTTCTCCTTTAAACACCGATGTCAGCGCTCACGATTTGCCGCGTTCTGCACCGGCCTTCACCCACCTGGCGCCGACCGACGTGGGTATCGCACTGCCTTCGGGGTGGATTGTACACTTTACAACTGCGACGGAAGACATTTAGCTACGGAAGAAAAGAAGATTAAATGATAGTATTTTAGAGATTTTTTGCAGATGAGGACTTTTTCACTAGTTGATTGACTGCACATTGCCGAAGACGCTTAGATATAATGGGAAACGCTATCCGTACAACGGCACGTCACCGCGATCCGCGGGCGGCTGATACAGAAGTCAAACAATTCCGATCCGGAAGTACGTCTCGTGAAACCGCACCAAGGTGAGGTCTATTTCCGTTGCATAAGTTTCTGTGCACGCACCCCTTCAGGTTAGACGTTGCCACGTAAGGAACGCTGTCGCTCGCTACGCGTGTCTAGCTAACGCAGTGTTTTTCAGGTACTGTCGACAAAGTCAAAATATTTCTTGCCAAGGGACTAACCGGCTAATAAACTCAAATTAGGTAGCTAGCTTTATCTTATATATATTAAATTGCCGGACAAAACGTTCATTACGAGGATTGTAAGGCGTGTTTAAAAACATCCCATCGTGTTGTTTTCATTGAGGTAGCCATTCGTGTGTCAAATATTTAGAGACAAAAGAGGTGCGCGCGATACAAAAGACAATAAAGGCTTGATCATGCTGAAAGACCAGGGAGCACTGGATGTGTCCCGCAAAAAACAAACCCCTTATGTGATTTGTGCTAGATTTTTGATTATTTTAATAACTTATTTTCATTGTTCGTTTTTTATATTTTTATTTATTTCGTTTGTTTTTCTTTGTTTACTCTTATTTCATGTGCTTTACTTATTGTATTTATTAAATTATAGCTATTATTTCATCCAAAATATGGCATACACGACCAACGTGTATGCCCAATTTCGGAAATTCCTCGCATGACCAGAATTTGCAGGTTGGTTGTTTAGCTTAGACGTGTTTTGCAAGAACCAAAATGTGCTTCTTCGTAAGGTTTCCCGATATTTGCTCGAGGTCAGCTGCTTTGTATAAAAAATGTATTATTGGAGAAAAATCCGTTACGGAAATGAGTGCAAAACATACTTTGACTACTACTTGCCGAAAATGTGTAACCAATTTCTTAAAAAAAGGACTCGCTTGGGAATACGCTCGGGAAAGGGAGGGGGGGGGGGGGCGTGGCAAGTTTGTAAACACGACATTTTGCATTATTTTTTTCTTTTTTAATGGGAAGGGGAGTCTGCCAGTTTTTCTTCTTTATCTGCGACTTTCAGCTGCCTAAGCTGACTGCCCGGGCACAGGCGTTCGCCGGGCCAATCATTTGCTCCCCTTTTTCATGAAGCGGCCCCTTCCTCTGCGGATAGGCATGGGCGATAGAGTGATCACGTGACTGGCACAACGAACACGTAGCTTTCACTGCACTACCAGCTTAGAAATACAGGAAGTCGCGCATAAAACACCTCGCAATGAGTGTGTTTTGTCTGAATGCGTACTGGCATAGCCTCTTTTGTTCTACTTTTTTAAATAGAAAGCCTGTAAAGTCGACAAAGAACGTACCCGCTGTTAAGGGAAGGAGATCATGGAAGAGAGCTCGCGTTGGCAGCGCCAAACAATGCCCCAGCGGTAAAACTCAAAAACATAAGCGAGTTCCCTTTTTCTTTTTATTTCAGAAAAGGAGGACATTTTTCGTCGATTCTTCACTATTCCGCCTCCCTCCCGTTTCTCCACGTGTCGGCAGGGTCCTTTCTTTCCTCTCCGCTGCGGTTAGCTGTTTCGCGGAGAGGACACCACGCGTATTTTTGGCGCTGACTGAGGATCACCTCAGAAGTGGCTCTGCGCCACCATATCGGTAACCTTTCAGTGCTGCCCTACCGTTTGTTCCGGCTGCCGGGTGCTCAATGGCTCCGTCGTGGAACACAAATGCGTTCTCAAATAAAGGAGACTGCACATGTTACTTTTTTCTTTCTTAGGTGATGTTAGTTCTTGTGTTTATAAGGAACGCCGTGAACGGGAAGATCAGATACCAAAGTAAAAGAAAAGGTGCCTTCACTAAGCACATGGGCCATCGAAAGTTCATGCTGTCCTTGAGCCTGGAAATCGAGCTTTTGAAAGCTTCGGAGGAGGGGGGAGGAATACGTGTATGCAGATGGTCCGATGCGCTAATGCTGTATTCATAAACACAACATGCGCGTTGTTTCAAAGAACGAGAAACCTCGCCGCTGTTCCCCAGTCGTGACCTGTCACTCTGCTTCACGTTGCACCTTTCCATTTTGGAAGGTCACCGCATTGTTCTGAAAAACTGCGATTACCGCGTTTATATAAAAAAAAGTAGGAGACATCATCGCAAATTCTACCTTTTGTCCTATCTGGCTTTCCACAAAGCATGCGTCCCTCTCTTGCGGTATCATTGTTTAGTCTGAAATTCTCTCAACTAATCCAATAGATTTAGAAGACTTGATCGTACAAATTGTCCGACCCCATCCTTTGTACATTGTATTACTTTCATAACAATCGTGGCACCTTGTATTTTTATTAATCCCTCGTTTATATTTTTTTCTGTGCATAATAGGGCAGTCATGGCGCCAAGTGCGACTGCATTTTCAAATTTGAGCGTAAGCGCAGAGCAAGGGCGAGGCACTTGAGACCAGGAAAATACCAGTGAGACCTAGTTTTTGAGCCCTGTGCTCACTTATTATCACCGAGTGCACAAGCTCTGTTGGCTTTTGTCGCAATCATGCGAGAGTTATGTTGAACTGATGGAGACTATAACATATGATTTTTCTCTGTAAACGATGATGCAGAATTCTGCGGCGCAATGAAACAATCTGTCATTGGAAACAAAATAAAACAGCTTTTGTAATTCGCTTCGCGTTTTAAATTGGTACTAATCGACGAAAAGTTGATTTTTCTACTTATTAACAATTTGATTTCAGTTGAAGCAATTAAAAACGGTTGTTACAAATAAATACACACTGAACATCATTACGCACCCTTCAGGCTGTAAATGGCTTGACCTCTAACTAACACCCTTCTGGTGTAGCAAAACGCCCTAAGAGAAGGGCGTTATTCCTAAAACCCCCAAAGGAAGGCGTTATTCCGAACGCCCTTTAAGTGTGATGTTTTCAGACTGTGTTTGTCCGTCCACAAGACTTTGTGTTTGTCCGTCCTATTTGAGGCTTTGTGTTATGACCTCCTTATTGTCCCAGTCTCGTTTATATTGGATGCATTCCACAGTGCACCTTTTTATTAGGTGTTATGACTCCACAAGTACGCCCTTTAAATTGAGTGTACCGCCGCCAGAAAGGGAAGTAAAAAAGGCGCAATGACGAACACTCATAAGATAGGGTGTAATAACGCAAAAGACTGCATGAAGAAATGACTACAAATTAGTCGAAACATGCCTGGTTCACTTTTTTTTTTTCGATCCAGATTCCACTAGGTTGTACCTAATTCTCTATAGACGGTTACAAGCAGATCACCTGGCCGCAGCCATGTCTCTGCTTTGCGGGCAAGAGCGTGCAATCACAAGGATTGCCAAAGGGCAAATTTACGTTCACGCAAACGTCATCAAGCTTTAGTGAAGGCAAGACTGAAATAAATAGTTCTCTTTCATCCTCGCAATTTCACCACGACAGAGAGGCCTCTGAGTCAGTGGCGGTCCGTGCGAGTATACTTGGGCCAGCCTAGGACCAGTACGTCTCTGTAAGGTCACGAACATTCCAACCGGATAATGTTTCATAACCCCTTTAAATTGAACAACCGAAGGCCCTAGTTATATCTCCAACTTTGCTTTTCGTGCAGCATTTATGCTTTCTAGCACTGGTGACGTAAGCAAAACTCGGCAGGCTTGCGAAGACGGAACGACCGGGAATTGCTTGGGACGCAAGTGGCAGTTCATGTTTGTAAACAGTAAAATGTTCTCTTGAGACGGAAGCAGGACTACTATCAGAAGCATGCTTGCAGAGTACTTACAAATAAGACAGCGATCTCATGTAATCCGTGATAGATATATAATCCGATTCGGGCAGCACAGAACAATTCGCAAACACAATGCCGGGGATCAAGGCGGTCGCTCACATTCAACGGAAGTCTCGCGGTCGCCGATAAGCAGCTCTCTGTCGTGACAGGTGCATAATCCGATTCGGGCAGCACAAAACAACGCAAACACAAATGCCGAGGCTGAAGGTGGGCGACCACATTCAACGGAAGTCTCGCGGCCGCCTGATGAGCAGCTCTTTGTCGATACGCGTCCAACAAACACTAGCACAATAATTCTATAGACTCCGACGAAATAAGCGGCCATTACCAAAAAGTTGGCATAGATGTATTCCGGCCGTTCTCGACGAAAAACCACGGCCGCCTGCACAAAAAACCACGGTCGCGAAATGGGGACTCGTTAGGACCTGCTTGCACGAAAAACAGGAGAACACTGACTGGTGCTTTTTGGATCTGGACCTACGTGGTCCCTACAACTCACCATAACTTGGCAAATGGCGAAGGCTATGACCCCAGTGAGCCCATCAGCGCGTCAGAGGCGAGTCACGTGACAAATTTTCCTCCAGGCGTTTTTGTCCTACAGAGAGCGGTCACGTGTTTTGCTCCACCCCTCTGATTCGCTAGAAGCGGCCTTCGCACTCGCTCACAGCCACACGAAGACACAAAAGAAGGTATGGAAGCTTATACAGAAGACGAGGTCAAAGCAGGTTGGACAAAGCAGCTAATCTCCCTCTGCTGCTTTGTATGGACCACCTGCACTGCCCAGGGAAGGTCGCGAGAGAAGCCTGCCAGCTCTGGTGCGGACCGCGAGATCACAAAATAAACAGAAAAACAAATTCGAACGCCGTCGAAGCACGGGTAAAAGCTAAGACGCTGAGAGCAAAAACAAAAAACGCGGTCTTACGCGTTCCAAAAAAAACCAAAACAAAGAAAGCGTCGGGGCGCTGGATATTTTGGTGTCAAAACGCAGAGATAAGAATCGATGTACCCTAATGAGGGTGTCATGAATCCGGCACTTTCGATTGTCTTGCGGCATTGTTTCTTCAGAACTGCACAGAAAGATAAAATCTCAGTGAACGTGCTATATGTAGTGCGAGACCCAGTCAGGTGAGTTTGTACTACCCAAAATGAGGGCGTCACAGTTTGTTCAAAGAAGTTGGCCTGTTCAGCTTGCGAAGGTCTCTCTCGGGTTGAAAGTAAGCAGAGTCCATTTCGTTTAATCTTGTTTTCTATTTCTTTTCTTAACTTCATATTTTAGGCGGTCAAGAAATAGAAATACCTCGCCGGCATAGCCGATTCACGCAGGACACTCTTTGACACTCAACCAAAAACGGCGTCGCGTACGGTATGTCAGGATGGCGTCGGCGCGACCCATCCCATTCATTCGTTAAATATTGTCTGGACCGAAATGGTATGGGCACAATCTTTCCGATTATGATTCAATATCAGCGCAATACGGTGTGCTGCCTGGGCTGTATATTTACACGTCTTCGTTAACCTTCTGCGAGCGGAGATGTTTTTTTAGATCGGTGTTGAACTGATAAAATTGATGCACGCGTGACACGTAATTTTCGGCTCGTGTCGGACGGAGAGTTCGATCAGAGTTGCAAAAACTATTCTCTAGCACTTCCTAATCATACGCGCCTTCGTGTGGCGATTAATTATACTCGATGTTTGTACCGCCGTACATCAGCAACAGTTTCACCAAAGCAATAAACATGAACGGCTATGAAATCATGGGTGTATTCGACAGCATCAACATTACGCCCCTTTCACACCGTGTGAATGAAGAGCGTAAAATTCGCCCATACACCCTTTTTACACGATTTCAGACACCATCGCTACAAGTGGGGCGTAAAAAGGGCGTGTAAGGGGTGTAAGACGTCAGCACACCCTTTTTACACCCACTGATATTCAGAAATCGTGTAAAAGGGTGTAAAAGTGTTTTTCCTAGCATGCACCCTTCTTACACCCTTTTTACACGATTATGGGTGTTGCAATGTTTAGTGTGTAGAGTGCAATCGCGAGTCAACGCGTGAAGCGCCCCAACACACCACGCTAACATCACATTTTTGTTTACCACAGCGATTCTTGCAGAGTACGAAAAAAGAGAGCAATATTTTTATTCGCACATTAGGAGGCAAGTTATCTGAAGACAGCACAGGCCGTAGTATTAGTCCGCCTAAGGTTACCTACAGAACTGACCATGTACTGTGTTTAAACAAATTAGAAGGCAGATTGGTAAAAACGATTAGCATATACATAATTCTGTCAGAGACATTCTACGAACCGGCGGTATGCGCAGCTTCCCCGATTTCTAAATGAATTGGCTCTGTGCACCTTTTAACACACTTCCAGGAGAGAAATTTGAGTGAGAAGCTTCGTCTGCAATGAGCGTGCAGTACTGACGAAATTAAAATGCTAAACTGGCTCGCCATGCTCGCGGCAAAGTACGATTAAAAAAAGGCGATACACTACGTGACTGGAAATAAAAATCCAAGCTAGAACTTAACATCGTAAAAGAGCGACCTACATAATTATTCTACGTTTCTGAAAAATTATGCGCCACCTATATCCTGCAATTCCAAAAGCTATTCCCAAAAACGTTATTATTTACAGCTGCGATCAGCCGGAAAATAGCGAAGCCTTCGAGTCGTGTCCTTACACATACGCGACTTTGTTGAGTGGTGACATTTTAAAGGCTGTGGTGGCGATATAAATAAAAGAACGATAAAAGGTTAACGTAGTGTTAAAGGGTTATGCTTGGATATTCCTAATAGATAAACAAAACGCAGAATATAAACAACCGCCCGAAAAACTGTTACCAAAAAGACACATCACAATATACAAAAACACTTGCATACATATACCGCATAAATTAACGAACGTGTTTTAGAAAAATTATAGCCCATCCACAAAAAGTTTGACAAAGGGTCAGAGTACACACTATTTCCTAAACTATACTGAAAAAGTAACTGGAGCGCAGAATTATTATACAAAATGGCCTTTTCGTCAGATGTACATTACCGTGCGGTGAGCACGCCTTTCTTCGACGTCGATGCTCTGATTGTATGACTTTCTTAATAATTGTTTAAGAGAAGTGCTATGTAAATATGTAGGGTTATTGGACAGAGGGTTTTGTAGCTTTGACAAACTGCGTCTTATCCTTTGGTCTTCGTATGTAGTTTTGTTAGTAATGATCTGCCAGCTCCCATCTTCGGTTTTTGTTTCCGGTGTTATTTTCTGTCAACATTGATAACTCCGAATTTGTTTCATAATAGCTATTCGCGTCTCCAGCTCGACGCTCGCCCTCCCGCGGCGGAAACGGGAAGCGCTCTAGTGAGGGTCCCCGATTCTCCTGCTCAGCGGGCACGGCGGAACTGCTCGCGATCTTGGCTCGCGAGATGTCATTTCCGAATGCAAACAACACTCTTCACTGTCCCAACGTAGTGCTGCAGCCGGTATGGGATTGTACCTTATCTGGAGAGTTTTAGTATTGCGCGTAGAAACAAACGTAAGCGGTGTGCGTTTGCGTTAGAGTTGCGTGCCCCACGTTGTGCGTGCGCCTCATCGCCATGCGTCATCCAAGACCGCAATTTCGGGCTCCGCGCACGCGCAGTGTGGAACACGGAAAGCTAACGCAAACACAGCGCTTGCGTTCGCTCGTATACGCAATACTAAAACTCACTACTGTTTCACCGGCTTCCAACGCCAATGAAACAAGTGGTGCAGTGAACAGAGCTGCAAGCAGGTAGGCGTTCCTTCGAACTGGAAAGGCTGAGATTGTCAAAACGACGGAGCGTAAAAATGAAAGTAACTAAACGTTATGAAAAGATTGGTAATTAAAAAAAAAGTTTCATTCTTTATTATTATTATTTTTTTTTACTTTTGGGCATTTGGTCTGGACGGATATTGGTGGCGATTTTGGACGTTTTGCCGATTGTCAAAAGTCGCGACTTTGATAGCAAAATGTACTTTACCCACAATTAATGTAATTTTACATGGATTTCTCACATTAGGTAGAATGTTTTCATTGATTTTAGACTTTTTTGATTTTATTACTTAGTAATTAAAAATGCTGCAATTGGCAATAGTGATGATAATTAGAACACTTTTAATTGTCATATGTGTTCGCGCGTTTGAAATTAGATCATAAGCAACAAATTATATTAGAGCTTGAAAAATTACGTATTAAAATATCTTAATTTTAATATTATTTTTTTTCGGAGGGGGAATATATGTCCCCAATTAACGCCAAGATCACGAAAATACGCCATTTAACCGTAATAGTATTTCCAGAAAGGTATAATTTTGTTTTCTTTTTAGCATATGAAAAACTCTGACATCATTATCAAGACAGACAAACAGTCAAACACTGGATGTAATATAAAGTCATATGCGTCGCGCGTTGCTATAAAAGCAGACACACACTTCAGCTGTCTGACTCGGATTCCGTCTTTGGGTTGTTGCAGTGAGAACCGCGTTTGTTACTTTATACGTTTTGTGGACATATTGTAAAAATTGGAATTATTCTCTTATTCTTGTGCTGGGAATAATGTTAAACCAATTAGTCATCTAAATACCCAAAAACCCATTAAAAGGCCCGCAGTTCATTATTTCCCATGACAATTATCTGAGCGAGAAAAGGCAGCGAGAACGCACAAATATCAGCACTGATTTTTTCAACAACTACAACAACAACAAATATCAGCCTGGATCGAACATGTATGTCACAAATTAAAGTTTCCGCGAACAACTTCTCTAAGTAATTACGATGTGAGACACATCTTGAGTTATGAAAGAATCCGAAATTGAGACCTATATCGAGAAATTAAATCCAAAATAGAGGTTAGTTTCGGTTTCGCTCCAGAATTAAAACGCGCATCCTTGCGTAAATATTACGCTAAACACCGTTCTTGTTTTCAGGGTAAAGAGGTGACCTGTGCTCATAACACCCTAGCTTCCTCGTATTACCAGAAATAATTTGTGTCGCTCAGTGAAGCCAGCACACTAGACAGGCTCAGCAGCGGCACGCATCTCCGACCCTCACTATAACCGCCATTTTGGAAAATGAGTGGCGCCACCTATAGTTAGTTGGAGTTGCGAATAGGTCTGTTTTTGAATGTAGAAATGAGTTCGTAGTTATAGAAGTTATGAACTGTTAATATGTCTAGCCGTCTAAATAATTAAGTAATGAAGCCTTTAAATATTGTTCATCATTACTAAAGCCTTTTTCTAGAGCTTGAACAAACCACGTTTATCAACAAAACGTCGAATGACATTCCGAGCCTTCAAGCGATAATAGTTTTGCGTGCCACGGACAAGCCCTATATGTCATGTGGGCTACTGAAATAGAGATCTGAATTGATTGGACGACGAACTCACGCTCATAAATCTCGTCGGCAGGTACGCTTGGTGTCTCATGAATTATTTTACCTATGCCAGGTGCAGTCGTACACCTGGCGTAAATATAATCGCTGTAAAGGTATTCCAGTATCTATTATTTTTTATCTGCCAATCGAACAAAACAAATGGCAACAGGTATGTATTTTTGTTAGCAATGATCTTCCAGTTCCCATCTTCGAGTTTCCTTTCCGGTGTTATTTTCTGTCAACATTAATAACTCCAGATTTGTTTCATAATAGCTATATGTCTGTTTTTGAATGTAAAAATTAGTTTGTAGTTGTGGAAGTTATGAACTGTTATTATGTCTAGCCGCATAAATAATTAGGTAATGAAGCCTTAAAATATGGTTCTTCATTACTAAAGCCATTTTTGAGGCTTGAACAAACAAAGTTTGTCAACAAAACATCGAATGAAATTCCGAGCCTTCAAGCGATAATAGTTTTGCGTGCCACGGACAAGCCTTATATGTCATGTGGGCTGCTGAAATAGAGATATGAATTGATTGAACGGCGAACTCACGCTCATAAATCTCGTCGGCAGGTACGCTTGGTGTCTCATAAATTATTTTACCCATGCCAGGTGCAGTCGTACACCTGGCATAAATATAATCGTTGTAAGGATATGCCAGTATCTATTATTTTTTATCTGCCAATCGCACAAAACTAAAGGCATCACGAAGCAACCAAGAACATTCCAGCTGGCTGCACTTTTCCTGTTATTCTGACATTTAAATGACTGACAGAAGGGAAAAAAACACGAGCCGGAAAACGTGGGGGCGATGCTGGGTGATATATTTTGTACCTAGAACAGGTTATGCAGCAGCGCTACTTGATCTGATCAGACTCCCTGCAGCAGCTGCAGCTCTGAACGAAAGCCTGAAGTGCTATGCCAATTCTCCGCGGTCTTTTTACTTCAGTAGTGCTACTGACCGAGCAACGTTGCCAATACGCGTGTTCAAAATATATGTATTTGTCGGAGTCCTAAATGTACCGGGTTGGTGCCTCCAATATTTTTTCTAGCGCCCTTCTCATCGTCTCATGTGAGTGCACAATGTACACTGCACGGTTATCTTAACAAATCTTCAGTGCCAAGGAATCATTCAACTACGTGAACGTGTGTTAGTGGTGCCGCTCGCTCCCAAGACTGAGATCCAACGGAACCAGTGAACTTCAAGAACAACGGAAGTTGTTTCCCCAAGATAGCTCTGGCTGTACCCCAACTGATTCTGGACCTTGTCGACAGATACAAGTATGTCACGTCTCTCAGAGACCCGCGAACGGTTGACTGGGGCTGGACAGAAGATCCGAAGTTCATGCTGCCACTGGCGTTCGGCTATCTTTACGCCGTGAGGTTCGGAGGACCGCGATGGATGGAAAACCGCAAGCCCTACAAGCTCAAGTCCGCCATCATGGTCTACAACCTGTTCCAAGTAGTTGCAAATGCTTTCCTTTTTGTGCAGTACACGCGGCACTCTTACCTCGGCGGAGACTACAATGTTTTCTGTCAAGGGATGAGCTATTCCAGAGACGACAACACAATGACAATCCTGAAACTCGTGTGGTGGAACCTGTTCGTCAGGATAGCGGACTTTTTGGACACGTTCTTTTTCGTCGCCACCAAGAAGTTCTCCCACATCACGGCATTGCACGTAGTTCATCATTTTTTGGTGATTGTCAACGGGTGGTTGTGGATTACGTTCGGTTCGGATGGACATGTGATAATGCCTGTGTGCTTTAACTGCTTGGTCCACGTCGTCATGTATGGTTACTACTTTCTTGCTGCCCTTGGACCAGCTGTTAGGAAGCACTTGTGGTGGAAGAAGTACCTCACTAGCCTGCAGATTTTTCAAATGACCTTTGTGAGTCTCTACATGTGCATTCCGCTAGTCTATGATTGCGGGTACCCCTGGGGCCTTAGCTTGATTTTAGCTCCGCAGTTAATGCTGGTACTAGCGCTCTTTATAAACTTCTATGTTCAATCGTACATCTTCAGCAAGGGCCGTGAACAGTGTACTTCTCAAGCACTAAAAACAGATTAGGGCAGTGTGAATTAAACTCGATTGCAAACTCTTGTTTTGTTACGGACGTGATATATTTCTCTAAATGAAAGGGGAATTGATGTAGGGTCCCAAGGTTTCAAATAAATCAGATAAGTTATAAATAAAACAGTAGCCGATTAAATATTTGCCACTTCGGACTTGTCCACACAACTCAAGATTGAAAAGTTATAATAGCAAAAAAAGAAAAAAAAAAAAGATCGGTTAGTGCATGATCAGCGGTTTCAAGCAAAGACCACTTCAGTTCTGTGCATTTATAGCATTGTAGCATACAAAAATGCATACCCAGAAATTTCACAGGGCGCCCGAAATAAGCACTTCGCACACCCCGACTGGCCCCGACGGCCACGACAACCGGATTCCCGAATGGGGCGAGCTCGCGCGAGGGCTCCTGGGATAGTCACCGTCGTCAGCCTGCGCTCATCGACGACGCGAATAGAGCAGGCTCAATTCCGTCGTGAGCTACGCCAAGGTGCGCTGGGCTACGTTGCGCTACGTCGCGTTACGCATGACGACGGAGTAAGAACCCCCGTTCGCAACCAGCGTCGGCTAATGCGATCGGGCGCGCGCACTCGTCCACCTTACGACGGAGTATAAACAATCCTTAACATCTTGGAGCAGTTCTTCGGTTCACGACAGGATAGCGCTCTCATGAGATAATACAGAGTTTGCCAGTTCCGTAAGAGTTTTGGTGAGCACAGAACTAGGCAAATGTTCCGTGCGTCATGTGATAGGAAATATCCGTGGGGCGATAAATACCGACTTCTTGAGAAATCAAGAAGCTGTTGGTTATTCAAGAGCTCACTCGTGGCACGTGTCTCGCCAGTCAGCACAGCACTGGCCATCGGTCCTTGCTCTGGTACTTAAAAAGGCGCTAACCTTGAATTCAATCAAGGGGTTTTAATCAGCCGACCTCACTAAGCGTTCGGCGCATGCGTGACGCCGCCGCAACTTTAGTCCACGGCAGGCAGACGGCCGTGCATACGAGGGCTTGCGCCATCTCGTGCTTGCACACGTGCAGAGCTCGAGCGAGGTTGTCGCTAGTGCATAAAGACTAAAGTTTCCTCAATACACTGCGGCGGCGATGGTGTAATCAAACATGCTGGGGAGATCGGTCTATTGACGCGATAGCGCTAAATATTCTATCCTACAACACTCTAATTGATGTGAGCGTAAAGCGTGTTCAAGCGGCAGCTTCTATACCTTAACGTATTTGCATATAATTATCTCGAAAGTAGCCTGTATTAGCTAACGTTAAATTTGTTAGTTTTTCTGGTATATTTTCTGAGTGGCTATACACACCGAGAGCTTAAGAATATGTAGGGCGTGTCAAGTTCAGTGCATTTTAGTTTTTCACCGCACCGCTACCAACGCAAAGAACCAAGGGCCGAGCTTCGTAAAATATATCAACTGTGTCGATGGATACCTCGGCCTAAAACTGAGCCACTGTTATGGCACTCAGGTAATCGTCATGATGTCCATCTTGAATGTAATTGAGAAATTTTTTTGTGTATTCGAGAAAATATCACATTATTGTCAAAGTGCACCGGGACGAGCAGTTCATCAAAGATTATATCCCGCAACTGCAGAAGTTCTACTTTCGGTACATGCTGAATGCATTTTAGAAAAACCTCGAGTGACACTTGGATAGCAAAGGCTGCAGTAACGGGATGTATATAGTGACAGAAACTGAGCTAAATATAGATGCTCACAACCATGTGCGATCAATTACATTTGTCATCATTAAATGGAAGCAGAAGTGGTTTATTTTACCATTCAAAAAGGTCAAGTAGAGTGATACGCAAAGTAGTGACTGAAAAGCTTTGTTCTCGGTAAAAGCATACAAAAAAGAAATCATCTGAAAAAAGCGTCATATAAAGTGCAGTACAATACAGAACGTCACTTTGACATTCATAGTAGGCTGCAGAGATATATAAAATACACGCTGAGAGGCAAAAGATCTAACAGGCTTGGATATTACACTAACAAAACTGGATATTGCACTGCTTCAAACAAGCCACATGGAAATAAAGATAAATAATAGACTAGTAACCTTTTCCCCCAGGTGGAAGTTCTCAAGTTCTAGCTGCTGACTGGCAAAGAAATATAGAGAATAAACCTCGAAGCACAGAAGTAGAACAGTATTCTAGGTTGCTGAGTCATTTTGCAATAATTGGTGGCTGCAGATTCACAAGTACACAGCACATGCGTACAATGTCCGTAATACTAGAAATAAGTTGGTTCGGGAATCTGCTATTAAGACTGTTGAAAACTTTGACCCTCTTAATTGTCCTCTCGACATGAATTCGCACCTGTGCAATTTGACACGTCATTTCCATCTCCTCATTTGTGAAATGCAACTGTCCTTTCGAAAATGGGATAAACACCATAACCCCATGCTTGTCTTCAACTGGCGGATTGATCCCCGGAAAGCCTTTGTCGGCCATTACAACGTCTCCAGGTACTATATGTTCCAAACGTCCAGAGTCTATGGTTATGTAAGTATCCGATGTCCGACCTCCATATGCTTTTGAGATAAAGATGACAGTTCTATTGGAGAAGAATGTCAATTAAGAACTTAACCGTGTGGAATTCTTTGTAATGTGAAAAAAGTGCCCGCTACTGTTCTGTCGTTGCGGGAATTTCGCCCTCACCTCGGTGCTGTCGATAATGTGCCGGCCCCTAGGATGGTGTGCTTTGAAGCACTCTGGCACTTTTGCCTGCACCGAGAAGAGAGATGCATGGGGAATACAAGAGTTTGTGGCAGAGCTCAGGATCCTCAAAATAAAAAAGATGCAGGTCACTGTCGTCTTGTGCACACCACAAAGTACGCCAATGCTCGTGAATGAAATTCCCAGATTCCATTTCACAAGGATTATGAGGAGTTTGTTTTCAATAGAAACATCCCTCTATTTTAAAACAGTACAATTCCATACGTAGTAGCATAGCAAAGACATTTGTGCTCACCGAGCAGAGCTCTTTAAGGGTACCAACCTTCACCGCTAGAGAGTCGTAACCAGCAAACGTGCAGGTACGGCGATCAAGTCCCACTGCTCTTTCTGCACATTCTGTCGGTGCTTGGGCGGCAACTCTTTCAGTGAAGGCATGGGACACCTGTGTGGATGCCTCGCCTTCTGAAGCCACAAACAAGAAAAAGCTGCATGCTCCAACTCTGCCATTACTTTCCGCGTGTGTGAATTGTAAAAAAAAAAAAATATAGTTTTCATAAATCTGCTGCATGTGCTACATTAGTCATAATATGGTAAAACCAAGCAGGTGAGTACAGTATTGTGAGAGGGTTGAAAGTTGGGCTAGATGATATAGAGTAAACATAATGTACTAGGTATAATATCATAAAAAAAGACATGGTGTAAGGACAGGGACAAGCACGCTCGTTCAGTCGTGTTGGTTCCTCCCAAAGTCCTTGTTATTTTGCGTTTTTTTAACTAAATATGGTTAATGCAGTATACGTAACTCTAATAGAGGCATCGCTTTCCAGCAGAACATGACTTCCGCTGGAAAGTGATGGCCATCATATGTGCCGCGAAAACTGCACAAATGGCAGCCAAAATGGTGAACCATATGCAGCGACGAAATGTACATGCTAGAGTTGAGTACACAAAGGTACATATACTACAATTGAGTATTAACAGCTTGCTAGATTCCCGCGTTGATCCATTGGTTCTACAGTTGTGTGGTCGAACTTCCTGTACACACACCTGCAGTGTTGCAGTCATTGTGTGAATTCACAATGTACGACACGAGGATTGAAAGCTCGCGCTGCAGAACCCAGTAATCCTACCGCGAGAGTAGCCGGGTAGGGCGAGAACGTACCAATAGTTTCCTTCAGAGCGTAGCTCTTAGGCGTCCGTTTCCGGGTTGAGCGGTGCCGGCGTCGGCGCCGGCGTCGACGTAACCGCGCGTAGCATTATCCGACGTTTTCCAAAATGACGTCACACGTGACGTCACGTGTGAAAGTCCCGAGAGTAAAAGTGTCTCGCTAAACTGTGCGGGAACGTTTTCTGCGACATTTAGCTGGGAAGTTTTTCCGCTAGACTGGACAGGGAATTTTTCGCTTAATTTATTGGGAGATTTAGCGAAAATGCCCGCTAAATGGGAGGGGAGCAGGAGAGGAGAAGGGGAGGGTACGGAGGAAGAGCAGGGACATCCCCTCCCCTCCTACTCCTGAAGAGCTGCGCTTTAATTCGGCATAACAGTGAATAGTAAACGTTTTCATCTTTTCGTCTGCCAGATGGCGCCAGGGGTATTTTGGAAACACCAGCACCCGCAGCGTGTCTAGTAACAATAATTATAGTTTATTCACCTTACACGTGTGGTTGGAGCTGGGAAGAAACTGACAAGCAGCTTGGCTGGTTCCCATCCCCTTAAACAGGCCCACAGTGGTGGCGAAAATAAATAAAACCAAGCCGTTTATTGATACAAAACAAAATAAAAATGAACAAAACACCAAAAATATAAACAATAAGATGTGGTTCTAAGTGGACATAAGCCTCAATCAGAAATGCAACAGTTGAAACAATACAGATTGAAAAAGATGTATATTACGTAAAATCACTCGGCTTCGGGGTTAGCAGAATAATAAAGCGGTGAACAGTCTCCTTGACACAAAGTAGTTAATAGGATATCATGACCTGATGAATGATATATCAATATATGTTTTTGAATGAATGTGTTTAATAATGAAGGCAATGCTTTTTTATCAATTATTTGAGATCCATAATCTGTACGCGATGTGTTTACTAACCAGAAGCCAGTCTGACGAGTGGAATATGCTACTAGCTTCTTTCTGACAGATGCTAACGACAGTACAAAACTATTTGTTTCGAGTATTTCTTGTTTGCATGATTTGCAAAGCCTGTATTCGTAATGCTCTTGTATTTTTCATTACCCCAGTGTTTTGAAGATACATTTTGTCTTAAAAGCACAGGGAACGTTGCACAGAAGTCTTAATGTTATTTTTCGCTATAAAATATTCTCTCCAGATTTATTTTAGTTGTACTGCCTCAGACAAGTTGGCGAAAATTCAAATGAGAAACAAAGTAAGTCTTAAAAAAAAGCAACTAACACATGTTGGAATTATTAAGCGATGTAGGTGAAGTAAGCCAGTGATGTAGGCGAGTTTTGAAACAGTATGACATATGTGCTCTGTCGAATATATGGGATTTTAAAACGACATACCTAAAGTTTTGAACGTTTTTACAATTTCAAGAGGTGACCGGTATAAAATAATATCGTTCAAAAGGGTAAGGATCTTATTTTGGCGACAAAATATCATAGCTTTAGTTTATTTATCGAGGGATTATTTTCTGTAGACATATTTTCTAGATTTCGTACGACGTCATTTGCTGTCTCTGTATTATCATTGCAACTCTGACCCGATAGACAGAGCTTCTCATGAAAATTAATCTTTCAGCAGTGCTTTAAGGACAGTATTGCGTTGTCTCCTTTTTCTTTTTTTTTTCGTTGCCACAAGGTTGTATAAGTATGACCGTAATCTCCTATATATACCTTTTCCACGAGGTCATCTTGAATGTCGTCACTTTTGGCACGCGTCAAAACATCGATTTGATCTTTCCACACCGCCGGAACGTCTTCACGAAAAATGCGTGACTGTCGTACATTCACGGTTTGCCTAACCTATATTTTCTCGCAGATTCCAGTTTCAAATGTCTTATTATTTTTTCGTCCCATATACAAGATAGGGGACCCACGTGACTGTGAACGAAGGAAACATAAAACGTCTATTGGAGGGGCAGGCGAGGAGGAACTATCTGGTTTGCAGTGCCGCACCTTTTCTGTAACGCGAACCAGCCCTCTTTTCCTTGACGCGAATACGGCATGCGTCAGTTGACAGGCATTGGCGTACCAAAAGGAGTGGGAGAAGGAAGGTGCGCCGAGGTACTGAGAAAGGAGGGTGAGTTCCGGGCGTCGGGGAGGGGTCACGTGACGGACTATTTTTTTTATTTCGCTCAGAACAAGAAGCGGGGAGTGTTTCGGAAAGCGGTCAGACAAGTACGCTCGACTCCGAGCGATAATTTTTTTTTTTGTCGTTTTGTCTTGTCCAGTTTGGCGACCGGAGTAAGCGTGAAAGTCGCAGGCTTTCACCCTATAGTAAATTCCAAGCATGGAGTCCCGACTGGTGTCCCATGCGTGCAAGGGCATGCAGCGTGCACGTGAACATAGCTTTCCCTCACAAGTGGAAAAAAATGGCGGCGACTAGTCGCCCCGCTTGCAATAGACCCTTTTCAAAAGTCCCCGCCAACGGCTGTCCGCCATTGCTTGATCGCGTACCCTGTGCATGTATTGGACACGCGGGTGACGGCAGCGTTCGGCGCGAACTCAGCTCAGCTCGTATTGACAACGAGCGCTGACGTTACCGTTCGGCGAGGACTCGGAGCCAATCACGCGCTTTGTGAGCAAGCAAGGGCGACCGAACAATGTTGCTCGATGGACTTTTGAAAAGGAACACCGTAAGTGATGATGTCACAACATGGCGCTCTGCTCCAAACAAAGCGTGTCTTTGGCCGTTATTATGGATACATGCACGCGAGCTCGACGTGAGGTTAAAAATTGCCAGATAAATAAGTGAAGATTTTTTGTTGTTGTAATCATTCTGTTTTTTTAATTACATATCATGGAGCTTTTTCCTATCGTCCCAATACCATAGAGCGAAGACAGAAGCCCGTAATAAAGTTTCGGAACCGGTTTTGCCTAGGCAGCAGACGACACGATGGCTTCGCGAGTTAATTGTTTATTTCTGAGGAAGTACGCGACAGAGTTGAGCGAAGTTGGTGACGATCGACAAAACTTGTATCCTGGTGGTCAACTTTCTGCGGGATTTCGTAAGCGAAGAGCGCCTGTACACAGCTTTGATCGACGCTCGCGGTGCACGAGCGCCCGAGCGCCTTCCCGTGGAGCTCGGTTCCGCAATATCACAGATGGTGAAAACACTTAGAAGCCGAAACACGTACGATGACGACGTGAAGTCTACCAAGGTCAAGTGCAGGACAGCACACGTTTTAAGCATTTCTGACAGCACAGTTCTGCATGCACATTTGTGTGATCAAACCAAACGTCCGTAACGGATATATATATATATATATATATATATATATATATATATATATATATATATATATATATATATATATAATATAAAGTGGGATTGCCCTTAAAAGCTGCGTCAGGAGCGACGGGATGACGCGATGGGAGTTGAAACGTTTCGGGCCTGGCAGGTCCTTCTTTGTTCAATCGCAAGACTGATCACTTCCTCGTTCTCTTCCTTGAAACGGTTCAAAAAAAAAAAACACGATATTTTTTTTTTTTTGAATAGTTTGTTTTAAATTTGCACGTGCGGAAAAGCGCACGCGCAACAAAGACACAAATTCGGGACCTCCATATCTCGAGGGATGTGAGACATATGGATGTGCCGGTGATCCGCCACCAAATAGTTCCATCCGCGTTGCACGTGCGTGACATAGGCGGTTATTTCAAATATTAGACTATGATTTGCGAAGAAGAAGTGTTTATGATGCTTACCAAGGGAAGAAAATATTCTAGCCAAAAATCTCGCGTAATTGTCAGATACGAGACGATACGAATGAATGAAACGTTGAATTAGTTTTGGCGAAAACCAGTTCTGGGCATCTGAGTGGCGTAAAGCAAACAATACCTGGTGCCATCCATATTCTATTCATAATATATATATATATCTGTGTGTGTGTGTGTGTGTGTGTGTGTGTGTGTGTGTGTATATTGCTCGTGTCGCATTACACGGTTAAGCGAGAGAAAATAAAAAAAGAGGACGGTGAGGCACCGATTGGAACATCTACTGTCAACGACTTAGTTTCCGCGAGGACCTAATTTTTGCAAATTTCGCGAATCGCCAAAAATTCGCGAAAAATAGATCTCGGGAATAATTCCGGTAAAATGTAAATACATTGAAATCTAAATTGACATCCAACCGCGTCGAAAATTAGAGCCCGCGAATTATTTCAAAACTTCAACTTTAACCTAAACTGCGAAATATTGATCTCGCGAAAAATACGTCGCTTACAGTATATCAAATATCAAGAAAAAAGAAGGTAACATTCCTTTTGAAGTGTTAAGGCCCTTCGGTTCTAGTGTATTCAATTTATGAATAAACGGAGATTCCTTTTGTTTACGGTCTCTTGTGGTTCTAAAAACTTACTTGATGTTATTATCTATCTCCCTCGCTATTTGGCGTCGTATGTAAAACTGAAGAATCAGTAGTATTTTTTTTCTCAGTGTGATGATTACAAGCAGGTACGAAGTAGTCGCCCTTATTGCGAGCCTGAAAAAAGAAGGATGGGGTCTCGGAACCACTCATGTTAGAGTCACAATAATCGCTCCCTCATTACAATGCACGTCAACTGCAAAATAAAAAAGAGGGCTCGACGTTAGTTTGATTATCATGCTCCGAAGATATGCTTTTCTTGCTGTATTTTTACCATATCTCCCTGCTTGTGATGAGTTTCGTCAGACAGAATCCCGTATCGCACGCAAATAGAATTCGTTTTTATAAACCTGATGTGTTTTGTTAGGCCTGCCACTTTATAAATAAATACAAAATCAAAAACGTATCATTGCGCAAACGATTCGAATGGTTGCAGACGGCGTACATCGGTAATTGCGTGTTCCTTCGTCACGCTCCCGTTATCTGCAGCAGACATCTCGATACGTCTCGATGTCCGGAAGTTGTCGTCGCAAATATTTCAGAAACAGCCAATTGTCGGCAAACTTCAGTCATGGTAAGTGGAAAATCTTGGCTTCCTATATTCATTTTTTATGCGTTTAAATTTCACGTCCGATTTTAGACCGATCGTTCTTTCAGACGCGAAGTCCAGTCCCATGTATTCGTTCATAACGACGCCCCTAGCAACGGTTTGTTTGGAGCAGCGACGTCGCACTAACGGGTCAGTTGTCACACTCCATGCATACACACTATATGGGGGTTTTGAAAGACGTGCGTAGCGCCACTAGCAGAGGAGCTGGCGTTCGACGGTGAGACGCGTTCAGCAGCCTGCGGCACCTTTTCGAGTGCGAAGATGTGGCGGCGGAGGCGCGCACGCAGGACACTTCCTCGAGCCGGCACGTTGAGTGTGGCGTTGCACCATGGCTGGGGCAGACCTAAGAAAGATCATCTAGCTGTTCTCCACGTCTTATAGAACCCAACATATAAATTTAACATCTGTCAATCACACCGCAGACTGGCTTTCGACGAGAAATCTTCCCGGCTTCTGAAAAATGCAGCCACTGCATTTTTTTACAAAATCGGCGAGGCATTGAGAATCTGAAATAATCTATCACTAATATATTGAGTTGAGGGTGGAGCACAAAAATCAAGATTATTTAAATCGGGATTTAAGCCGCACCAATTTCATTGTGATGATTTTCCACAAAGCCTCGCTTCTGACAAAAATCCTCTAACGCGAAACTTTTATCACCGATACGGTTTTTATTATTGTTTGTCTGCAATTTTGTGCTGTCCCTATATAAGCTTTTTTTAATAAAACAAAAATATCCAGCAAATAAAAATGTATAACTGGCTGAACACGAGCAAAATGCGGTGCTCTTCTGCGGTAATCGGGGAGGTGAGATTGCTTTGTGGCTCTGTTCCACTTTTCTCGTCGATTGCGTGTGGCGTCGTATGCCGGCATATCAGAATGCGAAGGAAACAGCCAAAAACGTGTACGCGTGCGCGCAAACGAACACAGACCGACAAAAGTGAGTGACTGAAAGAGACAGGCAGAGGAAGATATAACTGTACATGTAAGGTTTATTTTACATCAGTGAGTATAAGTATGTATGTTTGGTCTTACAAAAGTGTGCCAGTCTTTTCGTGAGATCCTGCCACCACCTTGCGCACTTTCAGGTCACTGTCGTTAAACAACTCGCGAACTCTGCTCGAGTTCCAAAGCCATAATTTTACGTCGCTGAATTTTGTTGCTGTTGGTGTTGCTTTTTCACTTTTGGTGCAGATGAGATACCTTTAAAGGAGTCATGAAACGGATTTGTTTACTTTCGGTAAATATTACTTAGAATCACTCCATATAACGTTAATAACTGAATGAACTTGCCTTAGTTTTTCTCTCAAGGCAATGGCGTTTTGTTTTCCAGTCATTTACTGCCTACCGGCAAACCCATATGGGAAGAACGGTAATTTCCACGTCCAAAAACAGTCTGAAAAAAAAAAAAACGAAAGCGCGCCTGATATTGCCATAGCCAAGCGTCGATTATCCAGTGATACCAAGTTTCGTCGACCTTTTCCTTGGTTTCTCATTTCCCACTTCGTGTAGCGTCCGCATCTTCCTTCAGAAAGTGCAGACTGCATGCCATACTGGGCCGGAAATATCGACAACACGTAGATGGGGACGAAACGTCTTTGAAGGGCATCCCTCCAACGAAATGGGCACTGCTTACCCGCGAGTGTGTGAGGGCATTCAAGTTTTCCCCATCGGCGCTGACATATATAGCCCTCACTGTAACCTTCACGCGAGCCCTTATAGTTTCTTCCTAGCAAAAGGAAATAAACAATAAATCAAAGGAAAAGGGGTAGAAGGCGCGTAAGAAGCAGAGTGAGTTCCACGAATTCCGAAACTATGCTCATGTGACCACACAACTAATCTCGGCTTCCTCGACCATCCACGACGGAGTTGGAGCTTCCACGTGTTGACTGTAGGGTATCTGATATTTGGCATGCTCGTGCGGTCATGTCGTTGACAACGCTTAACCTACTCCGTTAGTTTGTGCTGTGCTGCTCCTGATGCTCGCAGGGGCGGCTCTAACGAACAAGGGTCGTCGGAGCATCTCAATGCATTGGCTGCCTTGGAGAAGATGCTTCGTTGGCAACATGCTCCCCGCTGCTGAAATGTGGTCGTCGTCGACATGAACTATCGGCGCACGCAAATTAGGGCACCTGGGGAGGGTGCATTATCAAGTTTCCTTTAAGACGCGATTGGCGAAAGTTACTTTTTAAGATTATCGAGAGGAAATTTCAATCAGCGGGAACATAGTGGTTTATGTCACGGCTTCAGCTTGTTGTTGATGTCTGGGCAGAAGACCAGTTGTCGGTCATTTCTTGCGTTTGGTTGCGACCTGAGTCTCTATTCCTATATGTGCATACATAATGTCTCGACTGCTGTCTTTGCCGCCGTCGAGTATTGTGTATATCTTCTAAAATAATCATGTTTTTCCGGGGCTGGCAGGAAATTCTACTGATAGCTTAAAATCACTCCAAGTATTTTTGTTTTGCTTTTTGTGTGTGATTTGCTAAGGCGCAATTATAGGTGCTTTTGTCGGCTATGCACGTTGTTCTCTATTCACAGTTTGGCAAGAATTGATAGAACAAGGAGGTCACAATATATTGTGCCCCAGTAGACTTCCAGTAGCATATTGAATTCCAGTAGCATATTTATTTGTTCTGACACAGCGCGCAACGATAAGAAAAAAGCGATGTTTATTCGGTAACTAATACTCTAAAAATGATGTGCCTGAGAATAACGTACGACAAACGCGAGTTAAACCTCCAAAAATGATAAAGAGTTTGCCGACAATGGGCGGTGAACCTTGCTTAGAAAAGAAACACATGTAAATTGATGCCGAAGCCGCTATATATGTGATAAGTTATGCTGCATACTGTGCTTGTGTTTTGTGATCGTAAATATTGTGATGCGTACGATAGGTGTTTGCCTAGGCTGGATTGATTCCTTTGGCTTGACATATTATAAGACCTTACTTGCACCGCTCTTAGTCCATCTCTTAATAACTCTAGGCCAAGATGACGACGGGAGCTGGCGAGAGGTCGTGTTCGATCACACTTTAATTCTAGCTTTTTTTTGTAAACATATGCACTCGTATCAATGAATTATTTATTTCAATATTACAGCTAGGTAGGTTGTATATATTAAAAAATCCGATTTTAATTAAAATATAGTTATTGCTTTATGAATTTATTAAGCGCCCCCCTCCGCCCCTCCCCATCTCCTCCCAGAAATATTTATATTTTACATCGACACGAAGCGGCAGCATTCCACACTTATAAAAATAAAAATAAAAAAAACGTGTGTATAAATATGCTATTTTATGAATGGTCGACATATCGTCAATAGTTACAGGGCCCATACGTTTAGCGAAGACTTTTCTTTCGTTCATTTTTCAGGAAGAAGTCCCAGACAAAATCTTCTTTGCCGGCCCACACTTTTATAGCCGGCAACCGAGAACACTGCAGTTCAGGAAGCAAGGTCGAATAATTCGCACTCGGAATGCATCATATATCCACAATGAAGACATCACGATGTGTGATGCAGTTTACTACGTCACGAACTTCCAGCTCCCTTTCCATGCTCAGCAATTGATTCTACCTCAAGATCTATTCTGCTCGAAATACAGTGTACCCAGATATTGGTGAACAAAATCGAAGATCTGCTATGTCGTGTGTTACAGGCCATATCAAGCTCAAGGACAAGTTAACCTCTATCGTTTCTAATATTTAACATAGAATGTCTTAAACCGTTGTTTGTTGGTTCTTGGAAGTCAGGACATAAATCGTCGTGGCCGTCGCGTGTTTTGCGCTGATTTTTTGGTTTCATTATTAAACTATAATTTTTTACCCGCTCAGTTGTAATTTTTTACACAGTGCTTTACAACATCGCGGAGTTTTGTGTCGTGTTCGGCCGACCCGGCACAGAATTGTTGTTTTATAAAAAAGGAAGTGTCTGAGACGCTGGACGCTTAACTCGGAGAGCGTGTTCCAGGAATGCGCTCTCCGAGTCTAGCTCGAGCGTCTCAGACACTTATTTTTCAGAGGAACGACAAATCTGGTGCTTTGGTCAGAACGTACGGTTTAAAGGGTACAACTAAGGGTGAAATGTTGGTGCATACAACGTGACCTCTAAGATATATCTGAAGCATGGATACTTCTACCAAAGGTTAAATAGTTATAGGTTATAATGCACCTTATTTGCTTGTTCGTTTGTTTGTTTATACCTTTATTTAAGACATAACAGTAGAGAGACGTCTCAGGGGACATGGCAAAAGGCATAAATTCCTGACGGGGCCATGCCACACTTTCGTCAGCAACGGTAGCAAAACATGAAAAAATGAGGAGTGATGCAATTTCACTCTTAACTAAAATCTACACAAAACAAAACAAATACATCGCAAAACACCATAACCTGAAAATACGATTTGCTAGTTATCAATCAACGCAAGCATTTTGCTCAAAACACATCCAGTTTTATTTCTCTGTGAGTACATGTTCTTTTACAATATTTTTAGATTGATAGGGTGATCCTACGCAACCCAATGTAGCTAAAATATACCAGTGCCGGTTTAAATGGTCTGGTATAAACAAACTCAACCTCTGGTCTCCATGATTCGTTCGCGAACGCGATTGTATAATTACATGTCGCCTTAAACTATACGGACTATCTTTCGCGTGGTACTTAGCATGGAACGACAATTTATCGGAGCTGACAATTGCGGCCAAATTTGAAGTACTAATAGAAATACAGTAGAATTTGAAAATCAGCACTTCCACGATAGGTCACCTGGCTTACAGTGTATGTACGCGGTACTGGCACAAACACAAACACAGCGCGCAAAGCTTTAGTGTAGAACATGCCAGCCGGGCCTATACACTGGCAGACATAATCAGGCGATCAAATTTCTCGCGTCGCTACGGCGAGAGTCGCTGTAGATAATTTAGTCGAGCCGAAAAACACGGTTCTGATTTCTCGGTAGCTCCCCTGTACTTATGCTTATTAAAACTATTTGTGAACCCGACGACGACTCCGTGAAAGCCAGTCAACCGTAAATTTTCGAAAATTGTAACACGGTCAAAAGAAACTCAGAACTAACTCATGCACGACGCCCGTCTCATAAGCCTTTAGCGTACGCTCTTGGCGGTTGCATACCCTGTGTCAGCGGACAAACTTAAAAAGCTGTGGCTCCCATCCACACTGTGAAGGTGGTTGGACAGCGAAGCTGTAAACGACACCCACAACGATTACCCATCGCGATGTCACTTGAAAATTCACACACGTGGCTCTACAAAGAGCGAAACCTTAGACAAGTGAAGTGTACTTAACCACACCCTTTATTACTTCACAACGACATTCACGACTACTTTATGATCAGTGTGATACGCACTGAGATTTTCAGTTCTCACTGTAGAGACATTTTTTGCTAAGGTTAAATCAATGCATGATCCATGAATTGTGGATGGTTGAGTTGCATTGGTGAAGCACATGTTATATATGAAAGTGTGGTGACGTTATACCACGTGATTTCTACGTTGTAGGGTAAGGTTCCACTCTGAGTAGCTTACGCAACCGTAATCTTTAGTGGGAAACACAGGCGGGAAGAAGGAACGTGCTTCGCATTGTTCGCAGACGTCGTTATTATCCATTCTGTTGTTTGCACTTCACAGGAGGGCTTCAAATGACGTCAACCCCTTTCGAAGCAGGTAAAAACCTAATCTTAACCGGAACGCGTGGGTGGGTGTTCCTATTGTTCACACGCTCCTTATCATCCATCATGTGGTTTTGATGCTTGTTTTGTTGATGCTTGTTTTATTTTGTGGTTTGCTTGTCATTTAATTTTGTGATTCCAAAGGAGATATGCTGTTTTGCCTGCAATTGTTTGCCGGGAGTTTTTTGCTTACAACGCCAACGACACGAAAATTTCCTTGGCTGGTAGAGGTATACAGCTTTGCTGTAAAAAAATGCATCGGGTCGAGGATGCGACAGTTGCGCGCTAGTATGAAGTTAAGCGAAAAAGGTCCGTACACTAAATATGTTTGTGCGGCAAACTGCCACCGGAAATGTTGATCGACTAACCAAGGATGGAGAGGTCAAGGAGAAGCAGCTCATGCCACGAACCAAAATAGCGAACTCACAAGGAGCTTGGCACTCCTTTCCAAAACCAAGTGACTTTAGTGTGAACCTTTCGGCCTTAGGCCTGGTTCAGAGAGTCGAGCGGCTTGCGTTCATATAGCGACCGAAACGACAACAACAACAAAGCCACCGGGAGATGTGCTCGCCATGTACTGCCAAGTAATGGAAAACGTAGCTCCGTGAAGCAATCATGAGCCTCAATTGGTCCGGATTTCCAGCCGTTGCAGTCATGTTGTTCCTCATAACGCAGTCAAACGCAGTGAAGCAGTATACCGTGTGAATGTACCCTTATCTAAGAGGTGTAGAGCAAGTGCGGTCGCACATATCGTGGGAGCGTGTTCAACAAGTGAGAGAAAGAAAGAGTAGGCGCACGTTTGGAAGAAAGAAAAATTGCAAACTAGAGTAAAAAAACAAAAAAAAGCTGAGGTGTGCGATCACGTAAGATGCGAAATTCGTATTCTTATCTCGATGGAGCGCTAGCTTCAGCAAGGCATTCTTTCATGGAAGCTACGTACGCTGATGTTCGCCCCGTCGAGGCACAAAAGACGTCCCTGGTTCGTGAGTGCAATGTCATCGAGCAGGTACAAAGAATATACTTTCTGCTATCGCTGCCTTTTTGACAATAGTGCGGAAAATGCGACTAACAGTTTTAAGCCCACGTTGGAATTAAACGAAAAATACACTGTATTGCTAACTGTATTTATTTTAAAAAAATATAAAAACCGTAAAACGTTCACTATTAATTTTGGAGTAAATTGTCGTCAGTCCCGTTGATCACAAGAACAATTTGTCATCACATGCAAAGAAAAAAAAACTTTTTTTTTAAACAGCCGGGTTGGGAAAAGGAAGTCATAAAACGAATTTACAACGAAAAATATATTTTTTTAGCTATATTGACGGCGCTATACGAATTTATAGTTGGCGGCCACGGGCGCCGCGGAAAAGTGGCCCATATTTATCACGTGACTGGCCCCTATTTGTCACGTGGTATTTGCGCTCTTTCGGAAGCTTCCTATGTTCTCGAAAACTTACTTATTCATCTTCGTTTGAAGTGCAACAAAAAACAAAGATTAATAAGTAACTTTTAGAGCCCAAATGAAGCTTTTGAAAAAGCGCAAGCAGACGTGATAGACCTGTGCGCCGGTCAGATGACGGCGGCGGCGCCCCGAAGCAGGCGAACTCAGAGCCGTTTATACTGAGAGAGTTTGGCCTTCTTAAGGAGATTTTGACAGCCTGGCAACCACAGCAGCGTAGTCTGACAACCGGGGATGACTACTTCCGTCCGCCATATTGTGGCTCTGACTCATAGGAACTCTACGCGATTTCTCAGGAATGAACAAGACAAAGAAGTAACGCCATATTGTGTTACCGCGAAATCCGCTTGTTCTAGCGGCCAACAAGCTCCGCCCATTGGCCAAACTCTCCAGTATAAACGGCTCTGGACGAACTTGTGCGGCGGCGGCGACGGCGGCGACGGCGGCGTGGAGAAACACGTTGAAGCGGCGGCGCAAAACGCTAAGCGTGCGGCGACGGCGACGCACAGGTCTACCACGTGACCAGCGGCGGCTCCTACGGGCGCCAACTACAAATTCGTTTTGCGCCGTAAATATCGCTCTAAAAATTTTCTTTCTTCTTTGTAAATTCGTTTTATAACATACTTTTTCCATCTAGGCTATTTAAAAAAAATTTTTTTCTTTGCATGTGTCCTTTAAGGATTTTGAATGGGCTTTATCAGCGTCAATCCAGTTCCACCAAGCTCGACGTGGGTACCATTTTCAAAGGAACAGTTCATGCTAAGAGTGATGTTCTTGAGCAATCCCGTAGCGCAATAAATTTCAATGAACACGTTTACCTGCGTATGCCGAAATGAGCAGTGCACCTCACAATTGGTCTGCAACATATTTCTTTGTCCTGACGTACACATTCGTTAGCCATCACGCAGCGTCATGACTTCGCTAAAGGTGCGAGAGAGCTTCCACAAAACATATATATCCTGCACAGGGTCGGCGTGTGGCATCGCATCGTGGTCGTTGTGTAGCAACATTCAGTAGAGGGGCATTCTTTGGACAACGTTTCGTTCTGCTGCATTTCATAGTGAGAGTTGTGCTAGTTCCATGGAGGTTCTTAGCTAGATATTCTTCGGCAATATCTCATCCAGGCGTTGCCGCACTTTTGTTTTCCAGACAAGACACGAACGATAGATACTCTTGGCGTGGCCTTCGCAGAAAGGAGACTGGTGACGAACCGAAGCCTCGGCGGGGAGTTGGCACTAGGAACGACGAGTAGGGTAGCTACTTCTCGATGTCGTTCGGCGTGCCTTGTTCGGCTGGTAGCCTGGAACACTCAGGCTGACGATGGGGTGTTAGCGATAGGCACGGTCAGCCTCAACGAAGCGGTAACACAGCGGGTGTCGTTCAGTTGTTCTCTACACGCCCCTTTTCCTACCAGAGGACGTACTGGCCTTTCTTTTTCTTTCTGATGTTGGATAAACTGCGCGTTCTGCTCTCCTGGCAAAATGACACCAGGTGTTAAACTGGTAGCGGTCATTCGTGTCTTCGACTCTTTGTGGCGCAGTCCAAAGTTGGCTTCGCAGGTGTCATAAAAACCGTCAAAGTGTCCTGTCGAACGTGATATTTGGACTTCTCCTCGTACGATTTCGGCGATGGAAAGCGCGGTGGGCGATCGTGAGCAGGTAGCAGCTTTGGCAGTGCCTTCCTGACAACATCTCGTAAGATCTTTTAAAATACCCGAATATTCGGGACCAAAGTCAGAGCTGACTGGTGCAAGAGCTTCGACGCCTAAGTGGAGCTGGTGGCCACCGCCAGCCAAGCAAGCCAGTCAGTCACCCTTTCGTTGCCTTCGCAGGACGTACGTCACCCTTCAGTTCAGTTGTAGGCGCTATTTTGCCATATTATGCACCATTTTTTAAAATTTATCAATTTGCTTTTATTCATTTGTGGCATTCGGGAGGATATAGCGTCCCCTGAGAGCAATGAGCGTGGCTCTCTCAATAGCTATCCATGTTGCAGTTTTCTAGCAACAATTATTTGGTTTTTGACTAGCGGTTTAATGTCCTGGAAGCCCGAAACACCGTATTAGAAAAAAACGCTAATATTGTTTAGCTTGTCTGGGCATTTTAGCCATAAATTGCCAAATTGTGACGGAGTTAGGCTTCACTCCCTCGGTTTTTGATTGTCACCTGGCTTTTTTGGGCGCTTCAGTTTAAGGCGAAATGCCAAAATTAGGCTTCACCTCTGGTTGTGGATTTTTCGCTTGGCAAATATAGGCCTAAATGTTCTAAGTGCAACAATTAGGTTTCACTACTGGTTCTCTAGTTGATACGTGTCATCCTTGGCTCATGTCAGGTGCCCTGGCATACTTCTACCAGAAAAAAGGAACAGAGGACGATACCTTATTATTTCTGCTAGAAGTATACTTATACCAACGCGCTTGTTACGAATACACTTTGGCATTTATCTGGTGAACCAGAGAAAAGCCAAAAAAAATAAAAATAAAGTACCTTGGCATTATCTAACGCCTTGAAGCAAAGCCTTATTAGGCCCAAGATAGGTCCCTAGGATTGGCAAACTTGGACCAAGTTAGCCAGCGAGGCGATATATGTTAATCGCCGGCAAGCACAATACTTGATAGTCAAGGTCCTTCACCGTGTGTAATTACGCTTGCAAGTATATCTGTTTTTTAATTTTTCTTTAATCCTTCACCTAAGTTTACATTTAAAGCGGGTGTAAAACAGAGGACTCCACCCGAGGGGATTATCATATTTATCACCCGCCGTCCTTCTAATTCCAGTCACCCAGTTCTGATATGCGGTCCATGCAAACTCCGTGTTCTGTTTCTTCTTTTTTTCATCGGTAATCTGGTACCGGATAGGAAATCCGCACCTTTATTTATATTCCTAATTGTATCTATACAAAAACTCGTTCGCCATGTAACAAAAACAAATTAAGATGAGTTTGCAAATATAAAATATTGGCAGCTTTATATGCATTTTATATTTTTCGTATACTGTAAACAAAGACATTTTCGCGAGCACCTAATTTTCGCGAATTTCGCGAATCACTTACAAACGCGAAAAATACATCCCGCGAACAGTTCGTGCAATATCTGAACGCTTCAGAAGCTACACTGGATTCGCGAAAATTAGAACCCGGGAATAATTTCAAATTTTCAGCTTTGGCCCGATTCGCGAGAAATTTAATCCCGCGAAAATTAAGTCGTTTACAGTATTTATGAGATAACATTTGCGTTTCTTTATAAATATCTCGATGCGAACGTGTACTTTATATGAACCGGTTTTGCGTACATTTACGTATGTATAGCATATTCATAGGTGAAAAAGTGGCTTTATGTTTGTGGCGAATTTTTCTAAGCAAAAATAACATATCTGTGCCACTCTAGAACCATTGTCAAACATTGCAGCGTTCACTCCATTTTATTAAAAAAAGAGTGCGGCATAAATCAAAATTAAAATTCTTAATGACTAAAGATTGTTGTCCTCCGGTTTAGAAACTTTCTCTACGACACAAACAAATCATAACGCACCGGAATTCTTAAAAAACTGACGAGTTTTTCAAGAATAAGGGACAATATCCTGCAAAACTTGAGAATCACACTTTACGCATAGCTAAAAAATTCAGCTGTTTGTTTTATAACTGAACGTGCGTTTGTTGCTGAGAGAACACTCCAAGTCTAAAACTTCTTCTGAGCCTCCTAATAAATTTATTTTGTGTGGTCTAGGCAAGTGCTAGAGTTCTTCGAGTTGTCTGGCTGACACCTGTATTACATGAATAGACATATACACGACAGAAAAGCACGCTTAGAAATGCCGCCTGCGGGTGCGCTTGATAAAGGTAAAATATTCACCTGCATGAGATGCTATCGCTCAGCTGGCGCAGCTGCAGTCGCTGTAAACATTTGCCGGTATTTGTGTGTGTGTGTGTGTGGGGGGGGGGGGAGTGCATCAAACCCGTACGAACGAATACCAGCAAAAACATTAAGAAACATTTCAGTTTGTCGAAATTCGTTTTTGAGGTCGCGTAACTTGCTGGAGGATAGATATGGCGAAACGAATAACAGAATGTAAGTTATCGTCGCGACCCTGAACGGTATTTTTGAAGTACGGACAGGCTCTTGAGCTGCACGATGTTACTTGGTTGTAGTCTTTGCAGCTGTACGTCTGAGTCAAGACTGAAAGTTCTATGCCATTTTTTCGCAAGTCTTTTTGCTTCAGCAGTGCTACTGATCGGGCAAAGTTCACCAAGAGTGTGTCCGCGATGTTTATTTGTTTCGGTGCTTGGTATGCTGGATGGGTGACCGATGTTTCCTTTCCCGCCGTTCTTCTCTCATGCGACGGGTTCGGAGCACGGTACGCTTATTTAAACAAACCTCGAGCACGAAGTAATCATTCTGCTCGTCGAATCGGTACCGACAATGTAACTTGATCCCGAGAGTGGCAATCAGTACTGCCAGTACACTGCAAGAAGCACGGGATTTCTTTCCCAAGATGATATCAACTGTATCAGAACTGATTATGAAGCTTATCGAGAAATACAATTTCGTCACGTCTCTTCGAGACAAGAGAACGGTAGACTGGGGCTGGACAGAAGATCCAGGTTCATGATACCGCTAGCGTTCGGCTGCCTCTTCGCGGTAAGGTTTGGAGGACCGGGATGGATGGAAAACCGCAAGCCCTACAAGCTCAAGTCCGCCATCATGTCGTACAACCTGTTTCAGGTGATTGCCAACGCTTTCCTCTTTGTGCAGTACACGCGTTACTCTTACCTCGGCGGAAACTACAATGCTTTCTGTCAGGGGGTCAGCTACTCCAGAGATGACAACGCAATAGCAATCCTGACACTCGCGTGTTGGAGCCTCTTCGTCAGGATAGCGGACTTTCTGGACACGTTCTTTTTTGTCGCCACCAAGAAGTTCTCCCACATCACGGCTTTGCACGTAATTCATCATTTTGGGTGAATGTCAACGGATGGTTGTAAATTACGTTTGGCTCGGATGGACATGTCATTCTGCCCGTGTGTTTTAACTGCTTGGTCCACGTCATCATGTATGGTTACTACTTTCTTGCATCACTTGGACCAGCTGTTAGAAAGCACCTGTGGTGGAAGAAGTACCTTACTAGACTGCAGATTTTTCAAATGGCCTTTGTGAGTCTCTACATGTGCATTCCGCTACTCTACGATTGCGGATACACGTGGGGCCCCAGCTTGATCTTAGCTCCACAATTGCTACTAGGGCTCGCACTCATAAAATTCTACCTTCAATCATACATCTTCGACAGAAGCCGTGATCTATGTATTTCTCAAGAATTAAAAGCAGATTAATGCGGTGTTAAATAAACTGTGTTTTACTCCTGACTTGGTAACCACATCTTTTTTTTTCTGAAGGTGTGAAAACAAAAGGTATATTTTTATTAAATTGTTACGGGGTGCTTGGTACAAAAACTGAATTTCATTAGGATTTACCGGATGCTGTTGTAAAACCGGGATTGAAAACCAGCGTTAGCGAATGTTAGTGTGATCAGTATTCACGTTGCGAAACCGATTGCCGCTAATAGCCGATTCACACGACGGACCGAATCGCGATTTTCGTCCGCGGACCGCGTACCACGTGACCGGCACGTCACCGATTCCTGCGATCCGCGCCTCATCCGCGGACGCGCGGACTGATAAAGTCGAGCGCCTTTTTCACTCGCGGACTTTTGGCGGGAGATCGACTTGAAAAGCGTTTAGTCTGGCAACGGTACATTGTTTTCTCTTTTTTTTTGTTTTGTTTCGGGCGATGAAAACAAAAATGGCGCATCGTTGTGTGTTGTGCGTTCGCTGGTTCATTTTGTCGCGCGTTTCTTGGTTGGTTTCACGTGTGAAAGAAACTGCAGAAACTTGTCTGGCTGACGCGATGCAAGTTCCGGTACTCCTCCGGGTCCGCGTCAAGAAGCTCCCGTCAAAACTCGTCCAGCACGCCGCGATAATTCTTGCACGTCCAATCAGGATTTCACCGAGCAAGACCTCTCTTGTGGCTGTGGTGTACTTGAGTGACTTGAGTGTTGTGCACGAGCGCGGAGTGCGTGAAGGCATCTTCGAACGCCCCTCCGCGAGCCCAGAACTTCGTCGCTTCTACGCGGAACCCTTCTCGAGCTGGACCATGCCTGTGTCACTCTCATGCTTTGGGTCAGTAAAGCTTGTGGCGCTTTGCGCGAAGCCTATCGCGGTGTTTTGTCTCGATCTGTACGTAATAGCGGCGTACGATTCATTATCGCGGTAGCAAACGTCGATTTCTCTCTTGGACAACGGTGCCGCGGTGGGATGTTGGAGTTTCGCGGCACTGTGGGGTGGCGAACAGGTTCGGTCCGTCCTCGCTGGCTCGTCGTGTCCCTCGTGTGGATGCGCTTGGGAGACGGACGATCCGCGGACATGTCGTCACGTGATCAATCCGTCCGCGGATCAGTCCGTCGTGTGAATCGGCCATAAAGAAGCGACACACAAGTTCAACAGATAAGGCACGCGCGTCCTGTGTGTGGTACAGAAGGAAATAGCGGAGCAGCAGAGAAGTGCGCTATGAAGAAGCTGTGTTGCTCTTCCAGCGGTCTCTCCTAGAACTTGACTCGGTCGTTCGTGCAATAATAGTTGTTTGCACTTGTGGAAAAAACACGCAGTGTGAAAATTATTAGGAGGTTTATACTGACACGAAAACAATGGAAATTTAGTATACTAGGCTTTAATTGAAGCGAGCTTGAGTCGCGCTGAAGCGACAGTTCTAATAACTTTATTTAAATTGACATAGCTTCTGACCCTGCCATGACGAGTCAGCTATGTTTACATCCGTGGCCAGATGTCCTGACGTTTCTTAAAGTTCTTAATATTTAGAGGTATTTTGTATTTACGTTGAAATAAAGAAGATTAAGACGCATGATATCTTCCCCTAATGGTTTCAGTAATCTGGGCAAGCAGATCCGATTACAAGAGAGGATAAAGTCCGGGTGCTCGCACACCGCATGTGCTCTGAATAAAGTCTCTATAAAATTTAAGTTTATCTTACATCCGTAAACGCAAGCAAAAAAGCAGTTCTTGTTTCCTTAGAGGGAAGCTCTAGAAGGGAAGAAGCCTACACAGGGCGTGGTAGCGCAGCAGTATATAAAATAAATAAATCAAAAACACATCATATCACGTATATCGATAAGGAATGCAGACGGAGCAGACATTTTTTAAGAGTGTGTCAATGCCTAAAACGTCAAAACTTTGAGAAAATTTTTATCAGGGCTAAAATGTATGTCATACAACTTTACGAGAATTTGTTCGGGTGATGAATTTCAAGCAAGGA
This sequence comes from Ixodes ricinus, assembly GCA_037355805.1. NCBI lineage: Eukaryota > Metazoa > Arthropoda > Arachnida > Ixodida > Ixodidae > Ixodes > Ixodes ricinus. The sequence continues at coordinate 94,734 of JAZHYW010014388.1, read as the reverse complement.
TAGTACGAAGAATACAAGAAGGTGGTTTCATCTTAAATCGGGCAGAATAAAAGGGTCTAATTTTCAATTTTTATGAAAAAGATATACCCCTATGCTTTGGGGGTATTTCTCAAATGAAGGAGGGCGCAAACCGCACGTTCCCTAAATGTTTTGTTCTCGAGTTACGAAGCAGAAGAAGCCGCAGTGGCAGAAACTAGTGTTTTGCCTGCCGTCGCAGCTCACGCGTTTGACACCCTCTGCCGGCGCTAGTTTTTTTTTCTCCGCCCTTTTAACTTTTTACCCTCATTTAATAGGTACGATGAAGATACCTTGATGTATTCAAATATTTTTAGGTGTTTTATTGCTTTCTAAAAAAATATCAAACTCGTCGTTCAGGTCGATTTTTGGTAAATTTGACAGGTCCTTACTTTGTCTGTACTTAAGGTAATCTTTTTTCTTTCCTTTGGCTGTATAAAAAGCCCAAAGAAAGCCCATCATAGATATAGTATTACCATTTTGATTTCTTTTCTAGCCACTCCACCACCTTCACGCAAACGTTGTGAGAAATAACAAATGTTGGAAGTTTAAAAGGGATTTTCTCAAAAACCCTATTTTTGTAAATTTTATATTTTTTAAATTCTTTTAGACGTAATAATCGACTACAGGAAAACTAATTTAGAAATGTGATATTTTGGTTGTATGTCCTCTATTTGAGCCGCAGTGGTATGAAATGTGTGCTCATTTGACTAAAGTACAGCAACATTACCGGAATTGTGCGCCTCTATGATTTCGAATATATGTTTTGATTTTTGTTTACGCTTTTAAAAAGGAACGTAACGTAGGCGAACTTTTGATATTCATTGTAATTTAAAACTTGAAATAAGAAAGAAACCACATAAGCACACTACAAACCAATGAGTAACAAGTATATTCAAATCAAAAGGCCTCGCAACATGTCAAAAATTGCTTGTATATAGAACGGTTCAAAATAAACAACGATGGCTACTCATTATACAGCCGATAACAATTTAATGATAAATTTTCACACCATTCAAATCTTGTTCATAAATCATCTAGAATTTTTATTCACGAGTTTCGAAAGTGGACAAAACAGTACATTCCCCACTTCTTCATGAGGCGCGCCCAGCGATGAGCCGAACGTAACGTGTGGCTTGAAAACAAGCAGAAGCTGAGAAGTGGTGCAGGAGCAGAAAACATTTACTTGCAAGAGAACATGACCATATCAAACAGGAAGTTGTTCTATGATGCCAGGACGAAGGCCAAAAATCTTGGTTACAAGTTCGCTTGGCACAAGGAGGGAGTCTCATACGTAAGAAAGAAAGAAGGCGACCCAAGCATTCGAATCGAGCATGACGATGACCTTGTCAAAATCAAATAAGATTATATCTTCTGTGGCTGTTCGTTTTTTTTCTTTTTTTCGCAATGGCTAATGACGCTTTTGTACTCCCGCAAAACCTGAAAGGTCACCTTGGTAAAGATTATATCTCAAGTATGACATGCTTTCATCTAAATGTACAGTCAGCCAAAAATAAAGCTGTTGATCTTGAGTTGCTTTTTAATCAATTTGATTTTTCATTCGAGGTTATAATGCTATCTGAGACTTGGTATACGGATGAAGAGGATGTCTTAAGATTGCCTCTGTATCGATCCTTTTACATTAATCGTACAACTAAACGAGGTGGTGGCTTGTCTATCCTGACAAAAGACCCTGCGTGTGAACTTGTTAGCGATTTTAGTTGTATCACTCCTGATTACGAAGCGCTATGTCTACGTAGCAATCAAAATATTTATGCTGTCATGTACCGACCACCTAAGGGTGACCTTGAAGTGTTTTTTAAGTTTTTTGAATTATTTTTGTCGTTTGTTAATAAGGAGAAGTGCTCAGTTGTTTGTGGCGGAGATTTTAACATTGATATGTTAGTAGATACAAATACGAAAAGAACGCTAGACTTGTTAATCAACACAAATGGTTGTACAAACGCTATCACTAGGCCTACACGTATTACATGCCAATCTCAAACACTCATAGATTTGTTTATTTCGAATTACTCGACCGACTGTATAAAAGCTGGTGTCATTGGATGTGCCTTGAGTGACCACCTCCCAGTATTTATCGCTCTAAAAAGTGTTCCAAGGAAAGCCGGTAAATCACAACGAACAATGATTCAAAAAATAACTCCCGATGAACTTGACCGTTTTCGAGTCGCCGTTTTAAACGCAAACTGGGATAGGGTATTACAAGAAAATACTGCCGACGGGGCTTACAATGTATTTATGGAGTTATTTCATGAACTATATAACACGTATTTTCCTTTTAAGTCCATAAGAATATCAAAACAGATAAGGAAGCCTTGGATAACACGAGACTTGCTGGGTAAGATTCGTACAAAAAATGTTCTGTATGGTCGGTTCGCTAAATCTAGAGACCAGAATGATTTGAAGCAATTTAAGAAGTACCGCAATAATTTAACTAAAGAATTAAGGCGCGCCAGAGAGCGTTATTATTTCGATGTGTTTAAAGCAGCACAAGGACGTACGGACGCCATGTGGAAAGAGTTAAATTCTCTTCTCAATCGTAAACGACCCTCAAACTCTATCGACAAGATTGTTTTAAACGGTACTGAACTTAACGGATGTTCCTTAGCAAATGCCTTTAACGAGCATTTTATCAATATTGCAAGTAATGATGAGACTCTACATTCTTCTGCTTTTAGCGACAAAAGAAACAATGACTTCATATTTTTAGAGCCGGTGGTCGAACCAGAAGTAATTTCCATAATTTTACAACTAAACAATAGTGCAAGCTGTGACGCGGATGGCATTCAGATAAGACCCGTCAAGTACGTTGTTCACTTGATAGCGCCGGCGTTATCTCATGTTTTTAACCTCTCTTTATCCACGAGCGTATTTCCGAAGAAAATGCAGATAGCTAAGGTGATAGTATTGCATAAAAAAGGAAGCGTAAATGAAATGGGGAATTATCGGCCTGTTTCTATACTCCCAGTTTTCTCTAAAGCCCTCGAAAAAATACTTTATACTCGAATAATGACGTTTTCAAACAAATATAACTTAATAAATACCTCACAGTTTGGATTTATGAAAAACAGGTCTACCGAGGCTGCCTTATTATCTATAAAAGAATTTATTCTCCAAAACTTCGAAGAAAGAAAACTGGTTCTCGGTGTGTTTGTCGACTTCTCAAAGGCGTTTGACTGCCTTAATCATAAAATACTTCTAGCAAAATTAGACACTTACGGTTTCCGAGGGCATGCCTTGCAGCTAATAAAGTCATATCTGGAGCATCGATTGCAATACGTCTCTATCAATGGAATCTCCTCTGCTACCAAACCTATTTCCTCTGGTGTACCGCAAGGTAGTATACTGGGTCCCTTTCTCTTTAATATATACATAAATGACATAATCAATGTAGATTCAGAAGCGAAATTTGTAAATTATGCTGACGATACAAGTATATTTTTCTCTGCAGAAAATACCGACTTATTATTTGATAAGGCGAACCGAATGCTCTCCGGGTTGAATTTGTGGAGTACATATAATTCACTTCAAATAAACACAGAAAAATCAAAAGCAGTGCTCTTTCGCCCTAAAAATAAAATAATCAACACTACGAGAGATCTTAGTTTAGACTCAACCAAGATTGAGATAGTAAATTCCTTCAAAATTTTAGGCGTCATTTTTTCGGATAATATGTCGTGGGATGAACACGTTAACTACCTTATTACAAAGCTGTCTAGAACTGTCGGCATGTTAAACCGCCATCGTTATACCTTACCGATACATGTCAAGTTACTAGTTTATAATTCCTTGTTCTACTCGCACTTAAACTATTGTAATTTAGTTTGGGGTACCACCATTTCAACGAATCTTGAAAGGATACATTTGTTACAAAAAAAAGCAATAAGAGCCATAGCCGATGTCCCATTTCAAACGCATACATCCGACCTATTCAAAAAGTTCCGCATTATCAATGTCCATACTTTGTATTCTTACAGGCTCAGTACAAGCCTTAAGATAGAGCTAATTAGGAACACAAACTTTCTAGTAACCCTTGGCCGCCTCTCAAAAAATATTATTACTTATCCTACTCGTGGCGCTGAATGTTGGGGGTGGTCACGCCAAGAACAAATTATGGCACTCAAATGCTGAGGCACAATATTCCTAATTTACTAAATCTTTACGAATCAAAAAACTTGGACTGGAATAAAATGTCAATAGGGGAAATCCGTTCATTATATATTATGGGTGGTCATGATAACTAGTTAAAATCACTGTTCTCGTATTTGATTATATTGCTTTATCTGCCATGGTGAAATTTTCCGTGTTGCAACCTAGTGTGTAGGTATGTTTTTTTTTGTGTGTTTTTTGTTTTTCCTGTTGTGTTCCGTCGCCATGCACTGTAGGCGGTCAAGGGCTCGTCAAGCTGTGTATGCAGCTTTTTCCCTTGGTCGCCGCCATCGAGTGTGATGGAAATAAAATATATTATTATTATTATTATATGCCTCGAGAAAGCGCAAGTTAAGTCAACGTGTTGTCATCTTGCACATCTATTTTGCTGAAAATTGGAATGTCGTGATCCAGCGCGCGGTGCAAGGACATCACTGGAAGAGCAAGATGGTTTCCATCTCTACCTGCGTGGCTACGACCGAACATTGAACGTTAAGCTTCGGCGTAATGAGCGATAACATCGTCCATGACTCGTTGCACGCTTTCTTTGCGATCAACGTCTTCCAAGGGCGGCTGGAGGAAGTATTGCCTATTTTCACGCAACTTGTTTATATGTCAGACAGTGCTCCAAGCCACTTCAAAAAAGGCACCAGGTGTACAAATTCACGAAAAGAATGTTGTCACCAAGTGGATATTCTCCCCATCAGGGCACGGGAAAAGCTCGTGTGATGGAGTGGGCGACGTGCTCAAGCACCTGGCATCCATGTATAACTTGACAACTACAGAATTGTACTCCATAACGAACGCGCAAAGCTTCGTTGAGGCACTCAGACCGAAAGTCAAAGGGATTGTTCTACTCTCAATTGCAAAAAGAGAAGCTCACGCGTTTTCGGGAGCTCGATAAAAGAGAGTGGGAGAAGGTAAACACACCAAGGGGCGTCAGATTCTCACACGAGTGGAGAAAGATACTGGAGGAAGGTGCCTTGAACGTTGCCCTAGAAAAGATTTGCGAAAGCTCAGAGTAGCTGCATACACGTGTTAAGGCATGCACGTGCCTGCTTTGTGTCCCGAAATTCAGAAGATCATCAGTGAGTGCGTGCCGGCATGTTCAAAACTGCAACCGGCATGTTAACAGTTACCTCAAACTAGTAAAAAATATACTGCCTTCGGAAAATGTGCCATCGATGCTTTCGGGTCTTTTACTGGTTCTGTGCGCGCGTTTCTACATTACTGAGGTGCAAGAAATGTCCAGTCAACCGTCGGCGATCTGCAAGATCTGAGTGGAACAAACATCCGCGAATATCTCCAGAATATTTATGTTGAAGATTTGAATGGTGGGAGAAAGTATAATTCAATCGTAATAGGCTGGATAATGAGAAGCCGCTCTCGTTTACTTTGAACCGTTCAATATAGAAAAACTTTTTGACACGTTGCGTTGCCTTTTGATTTGTCTATACGTGTTACTGATTGTATCATAGTGTGCTTATATCGTTCCTCTCTTATTTCAAGTTTTATGTTATAATGAATATCACGAGTTCAGCTACTTTACGTTCCTTTTTTCAAAAACGTAATTAGAAATAAAAATACATTTTCGAAATCGTAGAAGCGCACAGTGTCAGTAGGTTCCTGTATTTCAGTCAAATGAGCAAACATCTCACACCACTTCGCCTTAAATAGACAATATACAAACAATATATTACATTTCTAGATTACCTTTTTTACAGTTGACTACTAGATTTAAAATAATTTAAAAATAAAGATTTATAAAAATGGTGTTTTTGTAAAATCGACTTCAAACTTTAAACATTTGTTATTTCTGACAACGTTTACATGAAGGTGGCGGAACGGCTTGTCAACATATCATAATGGTATTATTAAATCTATAATGAGCTTGCTTTGGGCTTTCTATAGAACTAAAGAAAGAAAATTTACCTTAAGTACAGACAAAGTAAGGAAGGACCCGTCAAATTTTACCAAAAATCGGCACGGACGAGTTTGACATCTTTTTTTTAGAAAACAATGAAACTCCTAAATTTTTTTAATACATCAAGGTATCTTTACAGTACTTATTAAATGAGGCGAAAAAGTTAAAAGGGTCGAGGAAAAATGTTAGCGCCAGAAGTGGGTGTCCAACACGCAACCTGCGACGGCAGGCAGAAATACTAGTTTCTGCCACTGCGGCTTCTACGCTTCGTGTCTCGTTAACAAAAAAATTGTGTAACATGCGATTTGTGCCTTCCTTCATTTGAGAAATTCCCCAAAAGATTTTGTTTCTCAAAATCTAAAATTAGCTTTTTTAAGCCTGCCCGATTTGAGATGAAACCACACAAGAGTATTTGTAAGTCAGTCCAGCACATGGTATCAGTGAGTGATTTACTGTTAACCATGTTGAATAAGCCTGAGACTGGGGCAGAAATGAACATTTAAGTTGAAGAAACAGAAAAGGACAGGACAGTACGACTTATATGTTCATTTCTGCCCCAGTCTCAGGTTTATTCAACAGGGTTAACATTCACCACCTCGCCTGCACCCTCAATATATATTATCTCTGATTTACTGTGTTTTTTTTTGTGACCCTAGAGGTATTAAAGCGAAAGTAACCTTGGTAGTCTAAGTTATAGTTTCTATTTATTAAATTAAAATAAACTTCAGTCGCTTAATCTTTCCACGTTTTTCTCAAAGGGAATGCCGGCCTGAACATAAAGGTCTGAAATCGACGTGCTCCTTTCATTTCGGTAAATATAAAGCCTAATGCCCCATTTTGAGTTTTTTTTTTCTAATTTGTTCATATTACATTTAGTGTGCGGACCCAAGAAAATGTCTGCGTACTCAAGTAAAGATATAACAAATATTGTAGTTTAGTTTTGCTCGCGCAGTTTTTCAGTCTCCGAGATAGAAGAGAGAGAGTAGACTTGCGAAAGAGGAAATCCTAACGTGCGAGCTACCGCCAGAGGCCGAACGGTCATCGTTAGTTGTAGGAGGGTGGAGGGGATAACAGCTGATAAAAAAGAATATTTTAAAGGTCTCCTTTAAACGCCCTGCAATGTATTTGTTGCTTTTCGAGTAATAGAGTCAATATGCCAGTTTGAAGGGAGATCTGAAGCTATTTTATTCCAAGGTGTTTACATTCGCACACCTTGGTGAAAGTTGTTTCTTAAAGACTATAACTAAAACACAGTTTTTTTCCTGTTTAAAGTCATATGCGCACGTTTTCTGGTTATTAAGAGAACTTTTTAATAATCACTGCATTCATAAATCATTTCAAGACTTGTTTACGACTACTTAGTCATCAGAACATTTTACTTGTTTATAAATTCTACAATTGTTAGTGAATAACCAACATTATTGACTAAACCCCTGAGACTGGGACGAGAAGGGACGGAAAAACAGCAAGTGGATATCACCGCTTCTTAGTTTGTTGTGAAAAGGCTTCTTTGTTGTTTTGTTTCCGAACGGTTGTCACTGCCTACCTGTTTCTTGTGGGAAGAAGGTTGCGCATTCTTCCTTCATCGTTTCTCTTTCTCTATTTCTATTTCACTTTTAATTTTTATGGAGCCCATAATGAAACTAACACTTACAGCCCTGTTGTGTTATGGGACCTTCTCAGCTTTTCAAACCCCTTCATCCCATCAAACCCCTCAACTTTACAAAACCCTACACCCGTCAGTCCTGCAAACCCCTCAGCCCGTCAGACCCTTCAGCTGTTCAGACCCCTCAGCCCGTCAACCCTTTCGACGCCAAATGACTGCGAACCAGTGAAAACAATGCAGTTTATTGCGTTATTGAAAATTTATTTTAAACAGTGAGTTTTACAGGCATGTTGCAACTAAAAATAGGATAAGAGCCAACGTTTCCTCAAACTTGGGCGCAATCAGCAGTAGACGAAAGCGATCAGACCAAATAGAAAAAACCAAATTCTTTGTCGCAAAAAAAAATATTTTAATCATATCGGAATGTTCCCGGAAAATTCCTCGGTGTACGGTAGTCCAACTAATAAAACCAAGCAGGTGCACCACACGGTCAGATATATACTGTTAGTAGCCCGCTTCGCGAAAACCAGGAACGCTTAACCAAAATCCGCCGCCGTTGAGAAGTCTTGAGCACAGTCACGGTGTCGTCTCCGGCGTCTTTTTCGCTCGCTGGATGCCTCGGAAGCTGGACAGGCGAAAGGGCGCAAGAAACAGGGCAGTTAGAGATCTGATCTGCGAACCCGGCTGCTGTAGAAGATAACTCCCACGCAAGGGACGGGAAGCCGACACTGAGTGTCCGTTCGTTGTTCTGGATTTAGTTTACGCTCGTTTACGGAGAAAATATAGGGCGACAAAATTCTGATGAAGGCTGCATTTCGAACAGGCTTGTGCCTCTATTATATGCCCTACTCAAGATACTGTATTTCGAATACATTTGGTACTATTTCTGAATCTTGCAAATACATTTCGTCTAGACTATTTGCTAGTCTATCTTAATCACACTTCTCACTATCTTGTACTCAGCACCACAAATACATTTTCCAACCTTGGAAAATATTTCTCGCCGGAATACTTCAAGAGACTAGAGATCGTCAGACTCCAGGTCAAAGCTGAACCGATTGCAGACTTGGAGGCATGCGAACAAACATAGGACAGAAAAAAAAAAGACGAGCAAATTGCAGTCTCCGAATTCCAACAGAAGACCAAATGGATAGCCCCAAGCACGGCCACCTTTGTGTGTCCTCCTATCCGTTTTCCTTTTAACGTACAACTACATCTTTCTCCGCGCTTGGAAGGGGGTGCAAAGTTGTGAGATCGATGTCACAAAAATGTGGTCACGGAAGTGATGTCATACAGATAACACCGGAGAACCGACCGATTTTCATCGCCGCGCTCACTGACGGCGCGCCATGCCTGCTGCCGAGAACCACGCAGCTAGGTATGTGCAGTAGGCCATTTCTCCAAACATTCTCACACTCATTCACATTCGCTCAACGCACTTGGTCTCGTTGGTGACTCATAGTTCAGGGAGTAAAAGTTGAAAAAACAGCGGACGAGTGAAAGAGACCAACACCAACACCGAAACAGAGCTACAAAAGATATTCGAAGCGTTCTTTATAACGAGGTGTGTTGAAGGCACGCGCATCAGCGCTCCACCGATAGCCCTCTTTGAATTTGAGGTGGCGTTTTTAAAATCTTTCGAAAAGCAATTGGTAGACAGAGTAGCATTGCTGTGATTATGTTGCAGTTCTTTCATCACATGTCTTGATTTCATGGTGTGTATATTTTTGTCTTACATAAGTAAACTTCAGTTGCAAGTAGTGCTCTGTGGTGTTGGTCTCTTTCACTTGTCCGTTGTTTTTAGCGTCTTCATACTCTAAACTTACTGATTACCAGCTGAACGTTAGGAAAAGCGACGAAGAGAGAAGATACACACTGCTGGCAGCAGTGTGTATCTTTCTCTCTCGTCGCTTTTCCTAACATTCAGCTGGTAATCAGTAAGCATGGATAACCAACGGGCTCAGCTACAGGCCATCACTACTCTAAACATTCGCACCCTTTCGAAGGACCTGACGACCTTAACGTCGTCCTCGACACCGTCATCGAGGTCGTTCATGAGGTGGTCCTACAGGTCGACCTAGACGTCGTCCTTGAGGTCGTTCTTGAGGTCGTCCTAGAGGTCATTCTAGATATCGTCCTAGAAGTCGCCTTTGACGTCGTCCTTTTGGACGTTGTTGTAGACGTCGCCCTACAGGTCGTTCTTGAGGTCGTCCTATACTCTGTTTCATACTTAGCGTGCAACGCTGTCAAAGCTACTGGCGCGAGCGCGTGGCTTCATCTATGGTTTTGTTTGCGCGAGAACGCGTGCAAATGATCAACGAGATCAAGCCCCATGCTCGCGCCAGTAGCTTTGACAGCGTTGCACGCTAAGTATGAAACAGAGTATAGAGGACCTAGATGCATCCTAAAGGTCGTCCTAGACGTCGCATTTCACGTCCTCCTCTGGGACGTTGTCCTCGACGTCGTCCTTGAGATCGCTCTAGAGGTCCTCCTTAAGATCGCCCTGGCGGTCCTTCTAGACGCTGTCTTCGACGTAGTCCTAGACGTCGTGCTTCAGATCGCCCTAGATGTCGGCCTAGACGTCGTCTTTGATTTCATCCTCTATGAAGTAGTCCTTGACGTCGTCTCAGACTTCGTCCTTGAGGTTGTTCTAGCGATTGCTATCGTAATTCATAGACAACCAACAAGAGTGGTTTCTGCAGCAATTAATTGTTTATCTGTTGGCTTGCTCGTTTCAACGCGATGCGCTCCTGTCTGATTAAAATAGTGATAGACGACGCTCCGGCAGCCTTGATTCTACGATTTTCGCTCGTCCTTCTGGACAGCGGCCAAGCGGCGAGCTCGCGTCCTCTGCGGCACGGGCATTTCACGCGACTCCCAAGCGCGACTCGGCGAAGTGTGCCACCCATACGTAGTTCTACGGAAATTTATTCAGCATTGTACACCTATGCACCGACCGATTTTTCGAGTTGTTTTTGAAAGGCACGTCACGCTTGGGGCTAGCAAAGTGCTGGTGACGTCATCGAGTTTTTACACCTTTTCTCTGAAGCTAGAGTGGTCCCGTCAGCGCAAGAATGTGACGCCAATGCTTGGTACGCTCACAATGCACCCCTCTCGGGAATCGACTGTTCATATAATTTCGGTATGAAAATGCGCGAGCACGTTTTCAAATCAAGCACGAACAGTCCCTCGATCAAGGAAGCTAGATCCTGCTTTTTTTACTGAGCCTCAGTGACCTAGATTGGGCTTCCCCAAAGACCCTTGTGTGCCTATAGTGGAAAAGGGTTGATAACTGGGCTAGTTGGTAGTTAGACATTTGAACGGTTTTAGCGCAGACATATGAAGAAGAGAGAAGGGACAGAAAAGAGCGCTACTCACAACTGTATTCACCAAGATAAAGAAGAGGAAGAACATCGTCAAGATCCCCATAAAGATGACAAAAGAAAGAAAAGGAAGCAGAAGTATAAAACAGGAATATAAACCACAAAGTCGGGTGTTCCCTCGCGCGCACAAGCTTGAGACACTTCTTTGATTAAACACCAAAACCTTTGTTGGCCTTTACGTTGCCGTGGTGCAGGGTGTATCTGCATCAGTCTTGGCTCGCGCAGGGTCACCTTTGTCAGTGGGGAAGACGAACACCTCATCCGTGGTCGGCTGTCGCTTGGTCATTGTGCCTGATGTCTCGCGGCACCCGCGACTCATGCGAGTTCTTCATTGTCCGTGCTAAAAAGTCTGTTTCCTTGCTTGTTAAGGCTACCGATGCAACACTAATGCACTTATTAGCGGCGGATATGATGTGGAAGGCTTCCACAACCTCGCGGGTCAATTTATCTCTGTGCCTCTCTAGGGTTATTGTTTTCCCGAACAGCGGATTGCAATTGCACTCTTTGCAATGTGTTGCGAGATGGCCTCCCACTGTGGCTCTCAGAGAATAATCATGCTCGCGCAGTCTGTCATTAAGACATCTGCCTGTTTGGCCTACGTAGATCTTGCCGCACGAGAGGGATCTTGACGATGTTCTTCCTCTTCTTTATCTTGGTGAATACAGTTGTGAGTAGCGCTCTTTTCTGTCCCTTCTCTCTTCTTCATATGTCTGCGCTAAAACCGTTCAAATGCCTATAGTGGAATAACTTTGAATCGCAAGCTCGTTCACAGGCGTTTCTTTTATCTCCTTCGTAATGCGCAAATTGTTTCATTCTCAGAATCCTCCAACCTAGTTTTCCGCCAGGTGAAGGCAGGGGTTAAAAGCAGTTTCGTGGACACTCTCTTGTGTTACTTATGTTTCCCTCTTGACCTTCCTAATATATTTTTTTGGCAATTTGAAGGTACAGCCACTCCTCCTTGCCCTTGGCTGCGGAGACAACATACTGGCTCTCGGTTGGTAATCAGCTGTCCTTTAGGCGATGTTTCTCCTATGCGTGCACGTTTTGTCATTCAGTCGCGTACTCATCATGAAGTCTGGCTGCCTGATCAACTTCTAGTTCGGCTGTTAGGGATATGCAGTGCCGGACTATGTGTCAAGTCCACCGAATCGGGTCACGCTATATTACGAACTTATTGAGGAATGCGTCATGAGCCGAGCCTACAATACACTGGCCTCTCAAAAAGGTATGGTGGATCTCTTATATTTTTAGGAATTTCAAAATGGTACGTCAGGCCCCTTAGAAAACTTTGACTGACATTTCAAAACATTTTAGACGGGAATATCAAAATATTTCAGAAATCCTGGTGGGCCCCATTGACGGGTTTTCTATAGGGGTTTTGAAGCCTATATAAGCATAATTGTTTGATAAATTAAATTCAGTCGTGTTTGAGACTTTGTGTTTGTCCGCCCTTTCTGCCTCTGGGTTTTGGTGAAAAACGTTCAACCATCACCAGCTCGGTTGTGCCCTAACCTTCGGTTCATGAATAACAAAGTTAAAGAAAATGTGCTCTACAATAACGACAACAAAATTATTTCTGCATTAATATTTGTGTTTTTAATATAAATTACGATTGCGGAGATCTCCTGCGTCACAGATACACAAGTACGGCTGAAGGATACAAGCACGTGATCGAGGCTTGGTATTCAGAAGAAACTCCCTGCCGCTCTCATCTTGTCAGGGAGTATAGTAACACCACTCTATACTCCGCAGGGGAGTAAAGACGGGATAATAACGCGACAAATCCGGAGCGCTCACATTCGTGGTCCCGCAAAAAAGAACGAGAAAAAGAGTGACAAAAAGACGGAAAAATAAAGCAGACGATAGGTTGGACGCGTTCATTTTGCCACAAAGACATGAAATTGTTCGATCGCTAGTAAACTTTATTTTTTTTTATATAGGGTTTGCGAAGGTGAACAAATACAAGCACGTCAGGATTTCCGGAGTGTGTTGCTTTTAGTTTGCTATGGTTCTTGCTTTTCTTCTGGGGACCCGCAGTGAGTACCGCGTAATTTAAAAGTTTCACCGCCGGGGACCAATTTCGGTACCTCCTGAAACTTACTCTTACGTAATCGACATGCCTGCCTACTTCCTTCGGTGAAAAGAAGATACACTTATTCCTCAAGGAAATGTAGTGCGTTCTGACTGGCCCTACTGGCTGACGTGCTGCACTGGCATCGGACCCCCGAGTAATTCGGGGGCCCATCTCCGGTGTTGGGGCTGCCAGCCCCTTCGCCTCAAATGTCTTGGCCCGGAGATAAAAGTCCAAAATGTACGTGGTGGCCGAACGGCTGTCGCTCCAAGAAATTCCCAAGACACGGGGACCGGTGGCGGTCGCGGAGCATCCGGGAGCGCTGGAGCCACCTCGAAGACTGGCGGACACCCCTGTTCCTGTGAAAGGGTGTTTGCAACTGTCCGAGAACTTCGAGTGCATGCTTCACATATGAGGCACGTGGTGACTGGTCTCAGCGGCGCTGCTGCGGTGGTGCAAGATGAAAGCGAAGGATGTGGACGGGACTCTGACTCTCATGTGGAGCACCATGACAGAACAGCACACGACAAAACAGCACGCCACAAAACAGCACGATCAAAATAGTGCGCGTCGAAACAGCACACTGTCAAAACAACAAGGCGACAAAACAGCCCGTGACAAAACAGCACATCGTCAAAAAGGCACAGCGACAGAAGAGCTCGTGCCAAAACAGCACGGCGTCAAAACAACACAGCGTCAAAAGGGCACAGCGACAGAAGAGAGCGGCGTCAAAACAGCACCGCGACAAGACAGCACCGCGTCATAACAGGACATTTACAATATAGCTAGAGTTTGGCGTTTTCGGTTTTTATTATTTTGAAATTCAGCACACTTTTTTGGGGTTTTTATTTCAAAACAGAAGTTTTCGATTTATTGCGGTGAATATTTGTAGACTCATAAACTTCTCCGTTTTTTTTTCTCAATTTATTGACGAAAACTAATATACTGATGAAAATGCAATATTCAGGAGCGTTTGTTTAAAATGCATATTGAGTAACCAGGTACTGGTTTTCTTACTTTTGCTGTTTGTGGTAGCCGACGCGACCTGTTCTGCAAGACGCACTGGGTCCTATTGTAATCTGACATTATCGTCGTGTCCTCGTATTTGCACAGAAGACGAACAAGGGCTTCGCTACCACATCGGTCGGAGAGGCGAATATTAAAATCGAGAAATTTGTAAGCATTGTACTCACTGCGTTTTTCCCAATTTTTACGACTGCGAGAAGTGGCGAATTCGCGCCGACCACAGAAACGACAATAAAACAATCGTATTTATGCCTTCCACTCGTATACAGAAGCTAGGGGTGTTAAAAAATGTGCGGCATTTGCGGACGGCCTTGATTTTCATTGTTCAGTTCACGGTTACACTCTCTTTCTTGAACAAACAATTCAGCACCCAAATCCCTATCAGGTGAAAAACCCACATTTCGTCCTGAAGACCCCTGCGCCCCCGCCACTTTTCTTCAAAGTTGAACCGATCTCGAAGACAAGTTGAAAACTGCGAAAGGAAGTGGTTATACGGTTAGTAATGAGTCGCACCCCCCCCCCTCCCCGCCCCTTCCAAACGCCTTCGAAAATACTGACCTTTTTCAGTTAAAACCGAGTTTGGAAAAATGAATTCGGCGTACTTTAACCGATTTCATTCGGTTTAAGCCAAAAACGCCAAACCCTAAATGTAGCGCATGGAGTTAAAAAACGCATCTCTTAAAGTGGGCGCTGTAAAGGAATAGAGGGTCTAGGCCAATTCGTTGAAAATTAACTCGTCGACGGCCATTTTGTCGAATCCGTTCTCTTGAGAGCGGGTTTGGAGTGGAGAGTATACTCGATGGGCACAAGAAGGCTCTCTTGGCAGTACCGAAGCTCCCGCTGGTGCGTATCCTGGCTATATCTCAAGCAGTTGAAAAAGAAACAGAAGCGTGTGCGGCAACGTTGTGCTCAGCCCATGCTGTACGGAAACAGCATTGAGGCTGAGGCATGTTTCTGCTTCACCGGTTTCCACTCAATCGCGGCCTTTGTCGGCAATAATCTGTGAATTTCACTCAAAACAACTTCTCGCCTACAAGCTGCAGCCGCGTGTTTCCGGGACATTTTAATCACCGCAAATGAACCCCGCAGAATCAGTGCCCATGGTACACCCTGAATACGCTCGGCATTAAAGTGACCTTACCTTACCGGTTCTATCAATGCACCTCTAATCGGCGCATCTCCCGCTTTTCTTTTCTTTTTTTTTTTGGAGGGGGGGGGGGGCGGGTGCGGACATTTTACGCCTAGGGGTAACTGCAAAACGACGAGTACTACGAAACCTCACCGGACCGCCCCAATCCAGACGGTTCCCAACTTGAACTTATGAATTTCTTTTCCCCAATAACTTTTCCTTTTCCCTGGTTCAACAAAAAAAAAAAGACCAGACAACGCGGCCAACATCGACGCAAATATATTACCTCTAACTATTCAATAGCTCAATATATTAGCGTAGCTAAGTAGTAGTAACTACTGCTAACTTTATTTGTTTTGAGCAATCACACAGCGGTAGCACTCGGGACACTTATTTGAGTGCGATCCCGTCACCGCCAACATCCATTTTTTTTATTGTTTTTCATCTGGGTGGTTCTCATTTGAACCCTTTCGCATTTTTACCTTCTCTTTCTCACCTTCTCAATTCAGCCCAGCGCAAAACAACATTCGCTGTTCTCCCTTTCTCACTTGATTCGTTCTCAAAACAAACTTTCGGGTTTTGACCATTCTCAAAACGACTTTTCTAATTTAAACTTTCTCCTTTCAAACTTTCTCAAAACACACTGTCTGGTTTTGGTATCATTCTCGAAAAGATTTTTCTCATTTTAAACCTTCCCGTATGGAAATCTTATATCTGGGCCATATCTGGCCATATCAAACATAATATGATTATATACGGCCTATATACAGACCTATCTGGTGTATATACAGACTGATATGGCGTATATACAGACTTATCTGGCATATATACAGACTTATCTGGCGTATATAGACTTATCTGGCGTATATACAGACTTATATGGCGTATATACAGCCTGATATGGCGTATATACAGACTTATCTGGCGTATACACAGCCTTATCTGGCGTATATACAGCTTCATCTGGCGGCCGGTTTTCAATATATTAAAAAGTTAAAAAAAGTTAAAGATTTACTTTGTTAGCAAAATGTGAATGACTCATTGTTCGCAAGCTAAATATTAGCACAAATAATCCCAAACTTCCGCTTTGGCAAGCTTAAGTTTGAGATTATTTGTGCTAATTTTCACGAGGATTTCAATGTAGAATTATTTATTTTGAAGTGTTAACATTACGCCGGAATAGACAATTTGCTAAATCCCCCAAGCACCTCGGCCCGTACTCGAGGAATCATGGGGAAGGTGTTTCTTCAGCTGCCTAGTGATCGGAAATTTCGACCAATTCTATGGTTTTACAGTTTTGAGTGGAATTCGGAGTCACCCTGAACAAGTGTCTTATTTAAACCAAGTACCTGTCATATCACTTCTAACATTTTTCGCCAATGTCAGTACTGTGCATTCTGTTAAACCTTCAACCTGGATGAGCTGCAGACATATCTCTTACATTATTATCATTCTCGTACAGCTTCAAAGACGCTGATATTAAGTTAGAAACGCTAAAAATGCTAGAAACAGTTCCGCTGAATCCGAGCTAAATC
This sequence comes from Ixodes ricinus, assembly GCA_037355805.1. NCBI lineage: Eukaryota > Metazoa > Arthropoda > Arachnida > Ixodida > Ixodidae > Ixodes > Ixodes ricinus. The sequence goes on along the minus strand of JAZHYW010014388.1, from coordinate 77,875 downwards.
CCGGTTTTGGTTGTTGTGATTTCTCGGCTTTTAAGTAATTCCTGCTAAAACAGCAATCACGAGAATGATAGTATTGTAAGAGATTTCGGCGCCTCAGCCCGGTTGAAGGTTGGACAGAATGCACAGTATCATAAACGCTGCCATTGACGAGAATTTTTAAAAGTGATATGACAGGTCCTTGAGCCCTATGGGACGCTTGTTCAGGGTGACAACGAATTACACTCGAAACTGTGTAACAATGAAATTGGTGAAAACTAGCGATCACTAGGGAGCTGAAGGATCACCGTTCCTATAATTCCTCGAGTGCGGGCCGGGGCACTTGGGAGAATTGTAGACAATAAAAAGATGTAAAGTGCTAATTTCAGGCTTGTGTCCTTTTGATATGTCTGGCCAGATCTGGAATTTCCTTACTTAGCCAGATTTGGGATTTCCATACCTGGCCAGGGATATCAGGCTATTAGCCCCGAGAAGTTCGCGTGGCGCCCCCTTACGGCGAACCGGGGTGACGTCACGGCGAGGAGAGAATTTTTCCCGACTCGCTTCGCTCGCCCTGTGGAGGCTGTGACGACGCTAGTTGTCGGCGCGCTCGTTTCTATTTAATTGTTTTCCCCGTGTTTTTCGTAGGAAGTGTAAATTTTTATATGTGGCTTTATTAAGGTATGGCCCGTAGCCACAGGCGAAACTTCAACCAACATTTTAAGCATGGTTGACAGGACAGGCAACGCATGAATCACAGCTGGTATATGAAAATAAAGAAATATGGCCACAATTGCAGGAGCATCACTATAGATTTACATCTCACACAATAAATGCTGCTGATGGTCTGAATGAATTGGCAGGTTATGTATACTATTTTTTGTATCTCTGTTTTTAAACAAGATCGCCGAAGCAAAAAAGCTGCATGCTGCTCGAGCAACATGCTAAATATAGTCTGGGCCATGGGGAGAGAATCACAAGTAAGACAGCCCAAGTGTAGGGGCAAAGTAAAAAAACAAGGAACATTTATTATATACATTGCTCGCATTTGACCTTTGCTGGATTCGGATAGTATTTCAATGGACTACACGGGTGGTATCTGTGGACTTGTTTATATCAACCCTCAAGTAATGTATAACAAACGTAAGCGAAGGTGTCTAGCTCGTTATTAGTCCCTTAAGTCCTAAAATTGAGATTTTACTTAAATCGCAATGTCCTGAAGCTAAAATACCAGAAGTTTTTCGCACGCAGACTGTCACCCTTCACAGGTTCCACGTTTTCTGCTACTAGCGCTGCCTCTACCACTGGACAGACGTTCGAATTCTTGCTTTTACTCCTGTTTTTCTCTGTTGTCAGAGAGTCCAGCTGTAGGGAGTTTGGAGGCTGAGGAAGCTTTTGGGAACCTGCAGCAGTGTCTCTTTTAATTGGAAATAAATGACAATTCAAACTAAACGGTGTATTTTCCGAATACTCAAGGCTGGAAAAAAGAATGTCAGGAAAAAGTATAAAGATTCCAAATTACGGTACTATTGCTGTGCATATTTTGGGCAGTTCAATACATATGCAACTGGGGGCAATTCGGCCGTTTTTGCTGCTATCATACAAACTAATTTCCAGTAATTATGTATCTTCTAAGAAATATGCCTGCATATAAACTATATAATTAATTCACGAAGAAGCTACATTTATGTAAAACAACCCTGTTCCACGAGCACTTCAAAGATCATCAGACGCAGGGCCTTTAAAACATCTGCGAACCAGCGCACGCAGAGTGGCAGCGCAGAGTCGGGGTCGCGAGCTAATTTGCCGACCACCCAAAGGCCCATTATATAAATGCCACTTCGAATGCCTTGAAAGCGGGATGTAATATCGTCCTAAATCATGAACATGCAAGGAACAGAATTCCAGCGTCTGAAACACTTGCGCCACCGCTTCACCGACCCCTCGCAAAATTGCCTTCTGTCGTGTGGGGACGGGGAGGTTGATCGGCGGAATCGCCTCCGCCGATAGCTTTCGGGATTTGTAACCCAATTTTAAAGGTAAAAGGGACAAGCAGGCTAATAAAATGTACGGAAGCACGTCAATATCGGCCTAACTCAACGTCTTGTACACCGGGTAAACGGGGCCCAGCTCCTCGAAGAGCTTGCGGCGCACATCGCCAAACCAGGAAACCGATGCTGGGAAGCGAGCCGATGCGAGATCGCGGAGCGGAGTCCTCCTCCTGACGTCACGACGTACACCTCACCCAATCAGGCCGCGGTGACCGCAGCGACGCTTGTGTTCGCTCTCGGGGCTAATATCTGGCATTATGAGGCTATATCTGGCAGATATACCATATTAGTTTATATGTGGCCAATTTTTTCTATGGCCATATCTCAAATCTTCAGATCTGGCCAGATATAATTTTTTGTAAGGGTTCTAATTTAAAACTTGCTAAAATATAGGTTCAGGTTTTGACCATTTTCAAAATTTTTCTCATTTTAACCGTGTACATGATCAGGCTAAGGAAAAGCAAAAATTTCGGCATACACTCCCGGGAAGCTGAAATGAAGGAACCAATGACAATATGAAGTGCAGGTACCTGAAGCTGTATTGCGCCTTGAAATGCTTCTTGGAGAATGCTCATCTAGAGCGCATGCCAATCCACGGCATGACGGACGACACATAGGCAAATATACAATGATTTCAGATCTCCACGACCACTCCGACACCGGTTGTAAATAATTCAATATTATCTCAAAACATGCCGAATGGGCATAATTTGCATCCGATAATTCACGACTGAATTGAAAAAAAAAGCTGTGTCTAGTAAGAAAGCTTTCAAGCAACGCAACATCCACACCCGCACATTTCTAAAAAAAGACGCCACAGCTCCCAACACCTGTCTGCTTCCTAACGCGTCATAGCGTGCACACCCCCAGCATTGGAGCAATGAACAGCCCCCAGCGAAGACGTGCTCATCTCAAAGTGTATGCATATAGCACTCGCATTCTCCACGGGACCACCGAACCCGAATTAATTCAATATCATAATCTCGCAATCTTTCTGCGGTACTTACAATCAATAACACACGTCGAGCACAATACTCCATCCGCTCCACACTACGACAACCTAACGACATCAACAGCGCCAGAAGAAAAATGAAGTGCCAAAACAGCGCTAGCGCTTTTAAAACCACGTCACCCTGTGACCACTTAGCTACGTCAACAGACTCGGGGCGCTCGGGGCGGCACGCAGGCATAAGGAAAATTGTTTCATGTGCTATGCACGAGATGGCGCCACTTTGCAGCATCTATGTACCACCTTCGCTTCATCTTCAACCTTCATCCTCAAATGTTCCTCCTTCTCCCTATACCTCACCGCCCTTTGCTTTGATCATGTTCTAAGATATGTCGGACTTCGTCATTTTAGAAACACACAAGAAAAAAGAATCCGTGTCTTCATATTGATGGTTACAATACCATCGCAAGAGAGTAAATACTTGCGGTGTACTTCTTGTCCGGCTGCCCGGCTTCGGTCTTAACCGAACAGGATCTCATCAAGAACAGGTTCCGTAAGTTGAGAATTTATGTGCTTCTTTTGCTACGCATTCTGTACAAAGCCAGTTTCGTCACATTGAAAACCTTCTACTCTTTGATCACAGATGACCACAATCACGCTCCCGACGAGTAAATCATTGTCGAAGACAAGATGAGAATGACACTCAAAAGAACGGTTGCGGCTAATCCACACATCGCAGCCCCAAGTCTATACAACGACGAACTACTTCGGGGGTCACATGAAGTAAGCATTGATTATCAATGCATCCCCATGTGAATTAGTTATCGTTTATGGTATAACAACCCTATTAAAAGACCAGTTTGAAAATCTAACTGGTCAGACTTGTATTGAGACTGGTCAAGCTGGTATTTGGACTGGTCAGACTGGTCTAACAGGAAATCAAACTGGTGCAACTGGTAGCCAGACTGGTCTAACTGGTAACCATATTGATCTAACTGGTCACCAGATTGCCTTCTAACTGGTCACCAGATTGGCCTGACTGGTCACCATATTAGCCTAACTGGTCACCAGATTGGCCTAACTGGTCACCAGATTGGCCGAACTTGTCACCAGATTGGCCGAGCTGGTCAGCAGATTGGCCGAACTGGTCACCAGACGCCGAACTCGTCACCAGACTGGCCGAACTGGTCCAACTGGAAACCAGGTTGACCAAACTGGTCACCAGATTGGCCTACCTGGTCCAACTGGCTACCAGCCTGACCCCTCTTTCTCACTTTATTTATTGGCTTTCTCACTTTGATTTATTGGCCTTCAAATAATTACGGCATGATCGAGCGTTTACTTTTTACTAAGAGATTCATCCCCTGAGCCGTAGAAAGTACTCTCAGAGGTATGACAATGCTGGAAAAAAGTCAACATGCTGGGAATATGTTTTATTGCTTAGGTGGTCACCGAAAAATTCTGTACGTTCAAAATTACCAGTATAAAAGACGGAAACGCTGAGCTCGGAAGCAGTGATCGGGTTAGTGTGCTGTTGTATTGATGTTTGTATGTGCCGTGTATGTGTAGGCGCTCAATGTATGTTCAGCTGATGCTTGTAGAAGGCGTATTGTGTCTACATTTGTGTATAATAAAGATTTCCGAAGCGCAGTGGTGGCGTGAACAAATGAAAATATTTTTGTCGAACCAGCGTGACAAGTCAATCAGTGTGACCAATTGAACCATCGTCACCAGTCAACCAGTATGGCCAGTTCAACTGCCATGACCAGTCAACCAGTGCGACCAGTTGGAACCACCTTGACCAGTTTAACCATTATGAAACTGGTCAAAATGGAGAATAACCAAGTTTGAAACTGGTACCAGGTTGAACTGTTTTTTTCAATAGGTAAATATGTGTCCTTGCTCACAATATTTAGGCCCCGGCTGAACTTGTGACGGAAATACGAACATTTCCGTGCCTGTAGCACAAAATAATAGTCAGAGTGCAGGCGAGCTGGTGTAAGTTGAACATGATTGTAAACCTGATCGAGACTGGGGCATAAAAGAGAACACAACAGTATTCTCTTTTATGCCTCAGTCTGTAGGACAATTTGTACCTGGAAAAACACCGTGACCAGCCACAGCATCCTACGACCGCTGATGACCTACGGCCGCGCACACTGTACCAGCAAACTGAAGACGGTTGTCTGTTTCTTGTCACTGACAATAGCAGCTTACCTGGTTCCCGCATCTTGGTGTTTGCTTCTTACGAGGTTTTTCTGCGCTTTTCTTGATCATAGTTCATATTTGCGGATGAGACATTTTTTGTAGTACCGCAAATACTTGATCAGCTTGTGACTATGCACGTCAAGGAGGATGGTACGCACTCGCCCGCGGTGCACCTTTCGCTGTAGGGAAGGTTACGTGACACTTACGTGCAAGCGAATCAGAACCTAAGGAATGTGTTTACCAGTGCGCGTATCGCATACCCATGCCCTGACAAATTACTCACAGGTTTCGGGCGGGCATTGACCGCAGGACGGCAGGTAGTGTTTCCTGCGGCAGTCCACCGATGGTGCCATTTTCGCTTAACTCAACGCGTGTGGGCTGCTATACAAAGAGCCGGTCTGCAGACAGGTTACGCTCAGAATAGCGCTGTAAGATCGCTCAAAAGGACGTTGTTGGCGTTGGCATTCGTGCAGTGAGTGATGTTCCACGTGCTTGGGCGCACCTACGTCTAAACAGGACTTCTCTCGGTGTCGCCGGCATTGTGAATGTGTTTGGCTATTTTGACGGCACGTGGATAAATCGTAACTTTGCTCTCCAGCAATGGAACCAGAATGGCCACCGGGATTCACGGACTAACAACAACATCGAATCATGGCACAAAACAAATTAACAGCATGTTCAGCGCCTAATCCTTGATAAGGTCAACGAAGGAATAAATGTTGGGGTGTGCCTACACCCCTATTTATTCCTTCGTTGACCTTATCAAGAAGGATGAGGCGCTGACCAGGATCACCCTGCAGCAACTTGTAAATGGCGGTGCAGCGCGTGTTCGAGGCCAGAAGTTGGTGAACAAAGACCGGAAACTTTGTGAGCTGGAGGGCCAGCTTGCCAATGGCAGGGTCTCCTTTGTGCTTTTCCAAGGAGGACGTAGGCATTCTCTGGCCTCTGAATATTTCGTGTTCTGTTTCTGCGGCCACCTTATATATTTTAAAGAGTTACCATAAAGTTTACGGAATTGTAGGTCATTTCCTGCGTTGATAATGCTTGTGGGAACAAAGCTCCAGAATAAAGCTTTACCGAGCAAGGACTCGCATTGAGGTGCGATGACTCATTTTGAGGCCAAAAATGTTTTGTACTAAGCGTCTCGAAAAGAGCCGTTCAGCAGCCTAACGATTAGCCATACGTTTTAAATGGCATGATGCGTTTTGCGAATCGCTTGTGACAAAACGGTATGGAAAAAAATATTTATGTAAACATATTTCGAATGAAATGGAGGCTATGCAGAAGGGTTAAAATGATCCATGTGGGGGTCGGCACAGGATCATTGGCTGCTCCCTGCTGGTGGTGCTCTTGAGTGGTGGCTGCAGCGCTTTGTGAGCGACGAGGTGCACAGTAGGGCGAGAGACCCGCCGCGACCGCTGCTTTGTGATGCTGCCGGTGCGGGAGGTAAGCGATCGCCAGATAGCCTTGATGTGCATCATGACATTAAGTGTTCGCATCGGTGCACACTGGCACAGGTAGGCCACGGAGATGGATTGACGAACATGTTTAAATTTTAATATTAAGTACAATGACAACTCTGAAGGGATTTTTGTTTCTTTGCTTGTTTTGATTTAGATATGGTTATTTTTTTCCTTATAGAACACTTGCTATGGAGTAGCCGGCACTGTTATTAACAGTGCCTACATCTCCAATATTTTTATTCATTTATTAACGAAGAAAAAGATAGGCTGGTTGAAATACCAAGCGCACTCTAAAAAGGATGACAGACAAATTGTCAATCCATATATTTAGACGATACGGGTTGAAACGCCAAGTACGTGTTTTGAGACGGGGTTTAATTAAGTAATGAGTATTTAAATGCGAGCGGGTTCAACGGAGAATGGCATAACTAAGAAAAGGTTAAAGCGCAAAGAGCGTTATCGAATGGCTTGAAATACGGTGCTCAAATGAGAACGGGTTAAAACCAGACGGGCCCAGATCAGGAAGGGTCGAAACGCGAAAGGTTAAAACGGGAAGGGCGTTTTGCGAACGGGTTCCAACGAGAAGGGTTCAAATGAGAACGGGTTTAATGAGACGCATACAAATGAGAAAGGGTTCAAACCGCGAAAGGTTAACACACGAAGGGCGTTTTGCGAATGGGTTCAAACCAGAAGGGATCAAATAAGAATTGGTGGTTTCCAGATACACCCTCCCCCAACTGTTGAATAATCTCATGCAATGTCCAACCATTTTCCTTTAAGCTCTGATTTGTTTTCACAAAACGCTACCTATATTACAGCCTCTTCAACGCTCAACAATGACGAATCAAGATAATTATCGCCTTTTGCACTGAACAACTGGTAAGTATAGATTGCAGCAGCTACAGCTAATAAGGAGAAGAATTAACGGAGTTAGCATAATGGTACCAAAAAAGTTATCAAAGCAAACGATATGTCAATCAATTCTCCGATTTTCGACCTCGTTTTTATCTTTCCTTTTCAGCGGGCTCGAAGTTGCTATATGCGCGCTGTTTTGTCACGGTACTGTTTTGATGCCGTGCTGTTTCGACGCTGTGCTGTTTTGACGCGTGCTCTTCTGATCGTGCTGTTTTGTCGCGTGCTGTTCTGTCGCGTTCCCCCATGTGGAGTGTGCGAAGAACACGCTGGTACCGGTGGCTACTAGGAGCGAAAGACTTGTGGAGGCCCTTGGTCCTGGTGCAGTGCGCTCTGTGGACACTAGACTTGTGCCAGGCGCAGTGACCTTAAATGGGCTGCAGGACCTTGGGGGAGTAGGTATTTTAGGTGATTCGGGGCAGGCAGACTTGCAGCTGACTGGGGAGTGCGCCGTGGGGTACAGATACTTTCATCGCTCCAGGAGAGAGAGAGTCTGGAAGTGCGATTGAGGCTTCAGGGACGGCTTCGGTCGTTCCCGAGGCCATCTTTTCACCCCCAAGTTTCAGAGGGTAACCTGGGGCCTGTTGGATCAGGACGAGATGTGGAGCTGGGGTTATCCAGAGAAGGGCTAGCGGATGAGTTGGGGTCGCCCGCCGGGGACCTGGAGGAGGGCGAGAGTTATGCTCAGGCTGTAGGGGCAGGGGATGGCAACATAGTACCCAGTAGCCCAGAATCAGAAGCCTTATTTCATAGGTGTGATCTATGCCTTAGGCTCTTTAGGCGTAAGGTAGGCCTGAGCTTACACATGAAATTTAAGCACAAAGCAGAGTATAAATGGGGGTTCTTACCCAACGGACGAAGCCTAGGTGGGAACGGGAGGAGTCGTATCCCTTCGCAAAAAGGGAGGTAGAGCTGGGCAGGGCCGCTAACATTAACCTTGAACTCCATGAGAGTTTTCCAGAGAGGAGCTATGAAAGTATAAAAAGTCGTTGAAGACAAGGCGCTTATAGAGAGTTAGTGGCGGACATAGGCGCTGAGAGGGGTAGTCTGTTTAGCGTCAGGCCACTAGGGTTAGAGTGCGTAGCACAGGCAGGAAGTTGTGCTTTGTCGGATTCAACCGACGCTTCTTTAGAAGTGGACGCTCCTGTGCCTCTGCCTGAGCAACGGCCATCACCCCAGCGAGCTTCACCACCATCTCTGGCTGCCGCCGACATCGGGGATCCTCCTTCAGCCAGAGTACCAGCGACTACGTGGGACTCACGGGAGGTGGACCTCGAACCTTATCTATCGGCCTGGCCTTGGGCTGCTGTCTGAGGGTGCTGGTGATAGCATGGGACCCTTTGCGGTCGGAGACAGTACTGCGGCGGCAAGTTCCGCTGCGGTATCATTAACCGGTACTTGCGGAGTTCCTGGCCACGGCAGCCTGCCAGACATGGAAGCCAACCTCAGCATGAGTAAGCAGCTGATGCTGCCAACTATCTCGACGAGTGTTGCAGGACCACAGTCGTTCTCCCGGAAATCTTCATGGTCTTCCCGTCTCCGGAGGAAAGAAAAGACGGTGGCATTCTCGCCGCCGTCGTGCCCTCGTCGTCTGGCGATTCCTCGGGCTCGGAGTCTTGGGGCCCGGACTCGACACCTGGATATCCCTTTGCCCGGAAGTCTCTAGGACGGGCTGCAGCCTCCTCCCCGCGAGGTGGAAGGTTGGGGTGAGGGAGACGCGGTGGTGGGAGGACAACTATGCACTCCCAGCATCGGCAATCGCGAGTCCTGCCGGAATTCCCAATGGGGGAAGTACCACTGAGGCACCAGGTCAGCTTCGGAGACAAAGTGTTCGACTCCTGGCGGGCAAGGACCACGAGGAACTGCCTGGAACGCCTTCAAGTGAGGTTCTCGCCCAGCGTCTCTCCGCTGTTGTCGGCCTCAACTTCCGGCAGTGGGTATTCCAACCTGTGGACGGGTTCGCGGAGAACATGGTTCTGTTGGTCACCGCCGCTGCCGAGGCGAAGCAGCAACTCCGGCCTCTGTACATGGCCTCCGTCGACCTTACGAAGGCCTTCGACAGAGTCAGCACCGAGGTCATCGTTCGGGAAGCTGTACGTGCTGGCATGGGGGGCGACTTTGTGAGCTACGTCCGTGACCTCTACCGCACTTCTCAATCGGTCTTCACGTACTAGGAGGACAGCCGGCTGGTGGAGCCGACTACCGGAGTGCGCCAGAGGGACCCGTTGTTCCCCACTGAGTTAAACCTGATGCTCGAGGAGTACCTGGCTGAGACAGACAGCAACGTTGCCTTCAGGAGCGGCGAATCCTGCCTGGACGCCAAGGCCTTCGCCGACGATCTCTTAGTCTTCGTATCCACCAGGAGGGGCCTGGAAGAAAGGCTCGATGAGTTGACGGCATTCCTGGAGCCAAGGGGACTTCTTTTCAGTGTTGTGAAGTCCTTCACCCTGGTGCTGCAACCCTCCGGAAAAGAGAAAGTCCGAAGGATGAGACAGACATGGTCTTCAGCGTCCGGGACCAACCGCTACCAGTGGCAGCTACTGCCACGACCTGGCGGTATTCCTTGGGGTGCATTTCACCACCCAGGGGAGGAAGCGCGGAGGAGTGGACCGCGAACTTCGGGAGCTCTTGGATAGAGTTACCCGTGCGCCTTTCAAACCGCAGCAGCGGCTCTTCATCCTCCGTGGCTTCCTGCTACGTCGGCAGCATCATCGAATTGTCTTGGGCCTCTGAGGAAAAGAAACCCTGTCAAAGCTTTACAGGATGACAAGGGCTGCCATACGTAAATGGCTGGCCCTACACGACGACACTCCAGTGGGATACTTCCACACTCCAGTCCGTGAAGGAGGACTGGGGGCGACTTCACTCCGGGAGGCGATCCCGGAGGTGACGTTGTCCAGGATCAAGGGTTTTCGGTTCAGCGATCATTCTGGATGCGAGGCAGCCTCCTGTGCCAGATGCTGCTGGACCAGGTTCGCTGCGCTCAGCAAGCGGCGAGCTTCAACGGCATACTCCTGACCAACAAGGCAGAGGTTCACAAGTACTGGGCCGGAAGACTACATGGCAGCTTTGATGGTGCAGCCCTACGGGACACCCGACATGTTCCAGCCGCGCAGTCCTGGGTCTCGGACGGCACCGGACTTCTAACAGGGAGGCACTACGTTAACATCATCAAGCTGCGGGTCAATGCCCTACCTACCCTTTTGAGGACCAAGTGAGGGAGGTTGGATGACGTGTCCTGTAGGGCCGGCTATAGGGCAAGAGAGTCTCTCGGCCATGTGCTCTAGGCCTGCCACAAGGATCACCGAGGTCGTGTCAAGCGACACCACAACATAGCTCGGTACGTCGCCACACGGCTTCACCAACGCAAGTGGAGCGTCCTCTGGGAGCCACACTACAGCCTCGAGGGGAAGGTTATAAAGCCGGACTTGGTGGTGACGAAGTGGGACGAGGCCGTCATCATCAATGTCCAGGTTGTCGGCACCGGTATAGAGTGGGCCTTTCTACATGAACAGAAGGCAGCGAAGTATACAGTTTCGGATCTGCTAGGGCAAGTCCAGGACAACCGACAGGAACCACCGCTGGTCAACATAGCCACGCTGAACCTCAGGGGCGTCTGGTCCCAAAACAGTGCGAGGGACCTCCTGTCTTAGGGTGTGACCAAGTCGGACCTCAAGCTTGTGACAGTGAGGTGGCTTCGTGGGGGCCTCCGATGCTTCTGGGGGTACCGCAGGATTACGACTGCGGTAAATATCCGCGGCTGATGCGGGCCGTCACCCAGGCCGTGCTCTTGGGGGTGCTGCCGGCAGCAAAGATCAGGGTACCTCTGCCTTTAAGCAGTGTCACAAAAATAATAATCGACATGCCTTCCTACTTCCTGCGGTGACAAGAAAGCACACTTATTCCTCAAGGAAGGGTCAAATTTCGTGAGGGTATCGTGGACGCATCTTCACGACTACCTACTCGAGTCACCTGGTCCGCATACCTGACGACGACATAAAACCTACATAATCTTAGACGCGTTCAACTACTTCGTGAACGAATAGGCATCGGCGATAGTCGCTTATCTCCCCCAGGCGCCGAACGTACGTGGCGAGCTTCCCCGACGTTGTCGCCGAGCTGGGTCTTTGTTTTAGCAGTCTTCCGAAAGGTTTTTCTTAAGCTCGTACAGTGCAGCGACAGTCTTTGTAATGACTGATTTTCTAATGTCTTGACTTGTTTGCTTTGGTATTCAAGGGTCTCTTTCCCAAAGCATCGGGTCAGCTTGCATTTATGCGTGCCGTAATGGCCCTGTTGGCACCTATTGCGTTATACGGAGATGGACGGTCGAGGTACCACCGGCACCGCATCCACGCGTTTGTCGCGTTGCGCCATCTGTCGGCAGGATATCGAAGTAGGCGAGCACCGCATACTTCACAGCTGCCATTCGAGCCTGGCGCAAGTGAAGCCACTGGAAGTTCGATGCTTGCTCCGGAAGTTGGACGTCTGCTGCGCTTCCTAGTGCATTCGGTCGATGGTTTGGTCCATGTTTTTTTCGTCTTTGAGTGGTTCTTCATTATCCTGTTTTGAATTAAATCCCGAGAATAAGGCATTTGAACGTGCGATATATGCACACTTAATCAAATGGAATCGCATTTTTTTCACATTGAACGACTTCGCACAAGAATTTTCGGTAATGCAAGCGCTGTTACTGCGCAAAAAGCCGCTCTCTTGAGATGACCAGAAAAAATCGAGCACCCTGAATGCTATTTGAACGACCGCTGGGAAGGGTTGTAAAGCCTGCCAAGCGCTCACCTCTGGGGCAAGCCACTTACTTCCGGTGGCTTCATAACCCTTTGCTCAACGTGCCGTCCCGCCCTCTAGTGGAGATCAGTTGTCTGCTTACCTGTGATCAGCGAAGATCGGCAGAGTCACTCAGTGGCGTCTCTCGTCTCAAGATAATCGCAAGAACTTCACTTGTTGCATTTTGTTGGTGCTGTTGGGAATCGCCAAATTAAAAGTACGTGACTGGGGCATTTCTACAGCGTAGTTCTGGCCCAATTTTTCGCGAGTGAACCACGAGTCGTCGAGCAACCACCCAAACACAAGGGAAACAGGGGAACCGGAAATATCTTTCTTCATCTGTCATGGCGCCCGGAAGTGGCGCGAAAACCCTGTATACAATGCGCGACGTCGGTATTTTCCTCCGAGTAGGTACAAAGTGAAGCTACAAAACATCAAGTACAGACCTTGGAAATGCTGTTTTTCTGCCATTGTGTATATTAAAGCGTCGCCAGTGATCTGAGCCCATCGGGACCACCATGGAGCCGCCAATGGCCGCGCCTATGCCCTGCCGGTCCGAAGCAGTCGCAATGCACGGCAACGGATGGGACCTTTCACTCTGAATTATTGTATTACCTCAACAATACTCATACCCCGAAGCTGACAGTGCGGTAAGAGCTACGTGATTGCCGAACCAATCGACCGCCTCTTTTTAAACCCGCGATACCTTACCATCCAGATAAAAAGGCCACAGCACTAAATATTCAGCGTTACCTTAAGGAGGCGATCGCGAGCCCCGAATTAGACACGGGTGTGTTGTCCGCGTTCGACTAATATTAGCGTCTATTCAGTTAAGGCACGAGTCAGAGCCCAATTCTAACGCAGCACCCCTGTTCAACCCGCACCCCGCGTTCACCTCCTTAGGTTGACGTTGAAATTAAGCACTATGGCCACTATGGCCTTCTTATGTAAGCCTTGTAAAATAACGCTTTTAAGGAACTTTAGACGGCCCGACAAAATCGGTTTCTAAAGGTATCGCACTGCAATTTACCACAGAGGTGCGAGCAGGAGGTCGAAGTTTACAGTGAAAAAATAAACAAATAAACTTACATCGTTCAAAGAATATGAAATACGTTTTGGACAAACTACGGCGCCATTTTGCGATCAATGCACGTGTAGAGAGAAGTGATGCCGACTAATGGCGTACGCCACGTCGAGGAGCGCCGGCCGATTCGGTGACTTTTGCGACATCGTCTGCTATCAACTTGAGTCGGCCGGTGCTCTTTAACAATGCACACGCCGTCTGTCGGCAGCCCTTCTCTCTACGCGCACATCGTCTACGAAGTGGCGGCGTAGGCTCCACAGAACAAGTTTCATTTCTTTTGAACAAGGTATGTTCATTCCTTCATTTTTTTTTCAATGCAAACTTTCACCACTTGCTAGCACATCTAGCAAATTACAGCGTGATTCGTTGAGAACCCGACATTGGAAGCCGTCTGAAGTGAGTGCCTTAAACCTCGTTCGGTTACAGGCTATGCGGAGCGCAATTTTGTCTGCTTCTTGCACAGGGGTTGCGATAATGTCAGAACAACGACTTCTGATTGGCTGATTCAAACAAATAGTGGGTACAGCTCAAGGCACCTAGCATTGAGGTCTACCCACTATCCTTTCAATCAAAGCCAATCAGAGCTCGGCGTCGTTCTGACGTCACCGCAACTTTTGCGCAAGAAGCAGACGACTAGCTCTCCGTATACGTGTTGCTCTATCCAGTTCTTTGTGAGTGCGTATGGATAGAAGCCAGGTCACGTGGCGAAAGGTACACGTATGCTTGGCCCATTGAGCATGTAGCTTCAGGCACCAAGGGGAGTTTTAGCGCCAAGAAATTCCAGTAGACGTACAATTGACGGCATTTTGGCGAGGATCGAACTTTTTGAAAGATATGCGCGAGAATTTAAACTAGTTACAGCGTCACAAAAAGGGAATGTTGTGGCGCTGCCAATTCGAACCTTAGGCTTTTCGTAAGGGCTTAAACATGAAAGTGCCTGGATTCGAAGTTGTAAACATGTATGAGGAAAGCACCATTTAAACGAATAACAGTTGACGTTCCAGGTTGCAAGCATGAATGAAAACCAGGAACAGCTTCCTCTTTAGGCTGGTGGACTCAATTCTAAGTTAGTTATAAGGAAGTGTTTTAATGACTCTGTGTCCGGACCCCAAAGAGGGTCGCGACAATGTCAGCGGGAACACAAAACGGCTCAATAACTAAAAAAAAATGTTATCTTTACGTCTCTGCTTTGGTGTTGGTGAAAACGAAGTACAAGTTACTGCTCAAAGTCGAGCCGAAACTGAGATTTGTTGTGTTTAAACTGACCTCCAGTCTTTAGAAGGTTTGCATGCTATAACAAAGAAGCTCACTTCATTTATTACGAACATTATTTAATGTGGGCATTTTTTATATTTTAGTGGTATTTTTATGCCAGCTCATTCACCCCGACTATATTAAATGGCAACTAAAAATTTCACGTCATTCTTGCGTATTACTGTCGAAAATCTTGTGGCAACGCGAAAAGCCGGGCAGACGGGCTGAATCCCGAACAAAGCTCACCGGACAAAGGCTCACCAAAAAAAGATCACCGGTCAAAAGCTCCCCAGACAAAAGCTCACCCAGATTTACAAAGACCCGGAGAAAAAGTTTCCCAGGAGAAAATTTCATGTTGGTCTTTACACGAGCTCGGACAACATAGAGGCATGCGTGCGACACAAAAATGCAACGATAAATTAAATCTCACACGCACCTGGTTCGTTGACTAAACTGGAAACAAGTCTATTTATCGATTGGTTAGAACCGAAAGCAGTCCACTACTGCCTCCAGCAGTCTTAGCACTCTCTGAGTATCTGGAACCCCTCGCAAATATTTTTCGGACGGCTCTGCAGGCGGAGATTGGTTTTTCGCACCCGTCACCAGAGGGGCTCAACGCTTCGGGCTTGTGTCAATGCTATGACAACGATCGCCTGACCTTGATGAAGGCATGCATTCAGCCTCCAGACGCTTGGATGAGCGTGAGCCACAAGCTTCTGGAACACGTTATTCCATCCTTCGCAGGCGTTGTTCGTCCGGTCTTCATATTGTATAGTGGCGTCGTACATATTCCACAGCTGCGGGGAAAACTCCGGTCGTCGTCGGCGCACAGTGAAACAAATCGAAACATTCGCTCTGGGTGCCCCAGCAGAAGGAGCAGAAGTAACACGGACGGGGCCGTTGACATACGTGCCATCAAAGTAGTTCAGCAGGTCGCCAATGTCACCGGTAGAAATTTCCCTGATGTAGGTTAGTCCTTCGGGCACAATCTATGGTGGAAGGAACGCCAGCCCACCCAACATCCCGCACAGCTTACTAAATTGGTGGTATGTCTTGTGCTTATCCAAAGGAAACAAATCCCGTACACGCCACTATAAAAAAAAAATCGCAACTCAACGGTTTGTATGATAAAGTTTTGCTTCAGTTTCCAATTGATATCACCTTGAGATAGTTTTTGATTTCAAATACATTAACGACGCAGAATGACGGAAACAAGTTTTTTTCCTGGCCACTCACTTCAAATACTAATGCGAACCCCAAGAAAACCATTGCGTTACTAATTAATAAACCTTTAGGTGCGCGTTTAGCTATTTTTTTTTTTTAGAAAATTGTTCTCGGAGGCTTACAGCACTCCACACAGTTGAAGCGACAAGACGAACCGTAACTGCAATATAAATCTACGAAAAGCGTTGGCGCAACATTTTTGTTATCAACACGTTCTGTTGCAGCCCCCTAAAAATGGTGCAATGTCCACCGCGTCCACCGCGGTGGACGCGGTGGACAGTGCAAAAAAGAGGTGAGCTTTTATCCGGGTCTGTAAAAAAACGGGTGAGCTTTTGTCCGGTTACTGATGGGCCAGGGCATCGCCTTACGGCCATTTATATTTCAATATTTTGGTTGTGAGGCTGCCAGGATGCTGTATCGTCGTTTTTTTTTCCTCGGGCTAAAGCAAAAGGTTTTTATCGGCAACATTGGGTGCCCCGTAATTGAGCCAGACATTACGGCCGCTTGCCCGAAGCTGTCAGTACCTAATAAGTATGAGGTTATAGTTTGAAGAAATGCAGAATATTGCGGAAGGGGCCTACGTTGCATAAAGCCGGGAACACATTTGCGAAAAAACGAACCGAAAATCGGAGAGAAATCGGAGGCTGCGAAAATCGTAGCTTGCGATTTTCGGAAGACGAGCCACATGAGGTGGAATGCGCGGCGCGGAAATCGCAATGCACTGCCGTTTTCGTGCTCCGACTGCAGGAGGCTGTTCGGTAGTCTGGCGAACTGGCGTCCCATATTTCGCGCCTCTTAAAACTTCAGCTATTAAAACCTCGTTGAATGCCAAGCGAGCCTTTGTACCACCACCCTTTGATAGAGACAGAAGGGGTTTTCTACAAAGGTTGAGATGAGAACGCAGGGATGGCATACGATGTTGCCTGCGCTGTTTCCAAAGCAGCGTGAGCCGCCATGTTGCGAGCCGATCGTATCTTTTCCTTCCGTCCTTTTCCGGGCTTTCGCTCACCGAGCTCCTCTGCCCCGAATTCGAAAGCGCCGTGCGAAAATATCTGGCGCTGCAGATCTTTCGAATCGCTCCCTATTTTTGGAAAAGGGGAGGCGCAAGGGAGGAGCCTAGCTGCCGTACGATTTTCGTGTGCGGTTTTTGCACAAAATTCGGCTTTTTTCGCAATTGTGTTCCCGGCTTAAATCCCCTACTGAAAAACTGAGAGCCATGGAATTTTGTTTACATATGCGAAGTGCCGAAACGATGTGCTCAAAAGAAGTGAAGGCCAAGATTTGCAATAATGAACTGCCCCCAAAGGCCCGCCACGTAGACGGAGACGTCGTTGGCTGCATTTCATTTATTTTTTTGCCTTTTGCATATCCCTAAAGAACCAGTCATTTTCCTTGATTTGTTTAGGAATTATATACACTAGTGAATTGAGTAGAACCAGCGAAGCAGAGGCTATCTTACTGTTGGCAAACGTCGAGGGAAGGATTAAATTGCTTATCCCTTTCCTGGTGATTTGTAGGGCTGGAAATGCAAGCACTCCGTTGCAAAGGGGCGCTCCCCCTGCAGAAGTTTGAACTTTTAGAAAGGGCATTATTAAGAAAAAACTGAAACTTTCACAATTTTTTGTAATGCCGACTTAGAGCGCAGCAGTTGAACAGGTGGAGGGAGCGAACGGAGGGGAGGGTCATGTGTGATGTCACGTGACGTCACACATGATGTTACGTGTGACGTAAGACGTGACGTCGGGTCTGACATTATGAGGGGAAATATTTTACCAATGATTTTGGCGGGAAAATTTTCCAGGTAAATTTAAAAAAAAGCTTTTCCGAGTTGATTGCGTCACATGACGTCACACGTGGCGTCACATGTAACGTCAGGAGGGTAAAATGTTTCGGCTATATTTAGCGGGAAGATTTCCCGCCATATTTAGCGGGTAAATTTTGCCCTCGTGACGTCCCATGTGACGTCATTATGGGGAACGTCCCATAATGCAACGCACGGTTACGCCGACGGCGACGCCGCTCGAGCCGGAAACGGGCACCTAAGAACTGCGCTCTAAAAGGATTCAACGTTTTTAATATACCTACATATCTATTTTAAAATTATTCATAGTCGCTAGGGGACGGAAATCACTGTCTAAATGAAAAGGTTTAGCAGTGTTGTTGCTCCACCTTACCTATGCTGTCTAGCCCGTTGTTGAATGTCAGCACCTTTTTAGAGCGCAGCTCTTAGGCGCCCGTTTCCCGCTTGAGCGGCGTTGGCGTAGGCGTCGCCGTCGGCGTAACCCTCGTGAGAGTTGCGAGGGTTACTTTCACGAGGGTTAGTTACCCTCAAAAGGGTTACCCTCATGAGGGTCACGAGGGTCACGACGGTTATGAGAGTTACCCTCACGAGTGTCACGAGGGTTACCCTCACAATGGTTACTAGGGTTACCCTCACGAGGGTCAAGAGAGTTACCCCCTGCTGTCACGTGACCTCCCTGAGGTCACACCACCCCCCCCTCGAGGTCCCGTGACCCCCCTGAGGTCACGTGACCTCAGGGAGCCACCTATCCCTCAGTACCCTTCCATCCTATCCCTCAGTATCTTTCCATCCTCCTCCTCAAGAGCTGCGCTCTAATCCGGCGTTACGGGGAGTTGTAAACGGCTTTCATTTTCCAGATATTTTTTCTCATTTTGTTTGTACAAACATACAGATTTACATATTTTTACATCGTAATTGGCTTCTGAAATTGCCTTGATTTATATTTTGTAAATATCTGTGTTTACTTGGTGTATATATTCCCCCTCCTTTTGACGTAGTTGTTCGCAGCATATGTCTATAGTATGAATGTAATGACATGTTTGGCACAAAAACAGGTTTGAAGAAGCTTCGCAATTTGTAGTAATACCGATCTGGTCCACAGTGCACCTACGTCCACGCACATTCATTGAGGATGTGATCGTTTTATTTGTGGACTCGCTCGTTGGGTATTTCGCGACGTTATCCAAATATACGATCCCTTGTTTAAAAGCATTATGACATTTAACAAAAATATATTAATTTAATTGTGTGTAGGAACGTGGTTCACATCAATGAAAATTTTACTTGAGAGTAATGCTTTGGTGAAGGTCTGTGCAGCGCCAAGCAATGCTTGCAACACCATTTGATTAGGAGTAAGGTAGACCTGGGCAAAACCAACATGAGTAATGGATTTTTATTTACTCAGCAGATGTAGAGAAAAACACTTAATGCATACGCGTGTTACAGATTTTTACGACGCCAATAATTATGAACTAGTAATGCTACGATTTACAAAACTGGAATTATAAAAACAATCAAGTATTAAAAGCGTAGCTTCATCATAAGTATTTCACGAACACTATTTTACAAGTGACATACGGGTAATAGCTCACTAAAGAGTCAAATTCGTCCTTGAACGTGCTTCTTTACAAAGGCGTCCCTCAAGGCTCTTCGGAGGTTCTTGCCAGTTTCCGACTTGGGGATGCTGGACACAAATTCCAGCCCTCCGTGCAGATGCTTGTGTGGAGCCGATTGGTCTGTTAAGAATGTAAAAAAACCGTCACATAACAGTAAGAAAAGAAAAAGCAAGAACAGCAAAAAACTTAACTTAATTCAATTTTGCCAATCCAAGCGACCTAAATCTGGCTTAACACGGTTTTTTGTTAAAACACTTGCTGGGGCCGAGGTCATTGCCTCACTGTGGCATTTACTCGGGGATTTATGCAAAATTCGGGTCGTAACGCAACAACAAGACAAGGAAGCTTCACTCTGGCACTTTCTTTGTGATTTACATCTATAGATACCCAGACTCTGGCCAAAGAATAGCCAGTTTGTCTCCACCTTGCCTTGTACGGGATTTCAGAGTCCTGAATTCTCGAACAAAAAACCCAATTTCAATTAATAAAACGGTTTTACTTCGGAAGCTCTTGTCTGCGCAGAAGCGTTCTCACCCGCAACGAGCTTGAAAAGCCTCGTTTTGAGGGCCTCGCTCCCGGAATGGCCATTGGAGAGAACAACGAACGCCCGCGCCGCTTCGCCGTACTCCGGGTGAGGAATGCCGGTCACTGCAACTTCCTTGACGTCTTCGTGCTTGAGGAGCAGGTCTTCTAGCTCAGCAGGCGCCACCTGCTGGTCCATGCACTTGATCATCTCTTTCATGCGGTCCACGACGTAGAACATTCCGTCTTCCGTGTAATACCCGATGTCGCCTGAGAAAATAAAATGAAAACGCTATCAAACATAAACACAAAAGTCCAAAGTGCAATGAGGCCGCGGTCTTTTTCCTGTCAAATAGTTCAAACAGCTCAGCCACGTATTTTTGTCAGAAACCGTGCAGATGACTGGATTGTTTACACTAATCGTATACACAGGCATAACAAACCAAAGGCTTTGTTTCTTCTCCTGTCGCGAGGTGATGGAAGTCGCCCCACAGCGCCAAGCATTTTCTAAAATCTTGCATTTAAGCTATTAGCCATTTCTTAATGGTCCGAAATATCTCAATTCGCGAGCGTCCAAAATTCATAGATCATTAACCGGATAGATTATATTCGGATATCTCGTCCTTCATGCGTCCATAACCTTTTCTTTGCATTTTGAATGGCAGTTTCTGTGTTTCACCCAGACTCAGTCAGTCATTTTATGTGCCAACACGCGGAAGCGCACAATTTTGCTTACTCTTGTCTATTCTCTGATTCACGTTTTATACTGAAGTGGGTATTTCGCCCACCTCAGTGAAAAACTGAGGGGCTAGTTCGCCCAGGAGCGCGTTGCCATTTTGTGTTTCTGAACACAACACACATGATAACGACAACTCTATACTTACAAGCAGACCGACGATCTATAGTTAGTGTATATTGCTCTTCCAGCTTCGTGATTTGTTTTACCGACAAGGGCGATTAAACAGAGCAGTAGTGGAATACGTTTGTTATAGATGACGCCAGTTGTATTGACGTTTGCACTCCCACTGGAGTCATAAGCGAGATCACGATTAAACGCGGTATAAAATTAAACACTGCACAAAAGTTTCTATGGAACTGCTGTCAAATTTTAATGTACAAAAAATAGAGAAAGTTCATATTAAAGTTACGCAAAACACAACGATTTAAAAGCTTCACTCTCGAACATTTTCGCGGCCCGTTCGCCTCAATAAAAAGCAACACACCGTTAAAAATTATAGAACATATTTTAAGCAATACAATGTTCTTCAGCAACAAAATTATTGAAAAGCGCAAAAAGGGGAAGAGAAATATTTAAAACTGATAGCTATATGTCTTATTGCTTTCAATATTTTAAGGAAGCCAAGAAAAATATAGAAAGAACAGAAAACAAAAGCTAGAAAGCACGAACAATAAAAAAATCGCACATTTTCCTATTGGATGACACGATTATGTTAGTCTTAAAAGTAACTCAATCGCGATACAAAAAACAAAACAAAAAAGCTTTAAATGCCCTAATTCCCTCGAAATGTTTGCATGACAGATTTCTCTTGCACTAAACTGCAAGCTTAAGGTGCAACCCCACCCTTGGTTAGTGTGATTCTGAACCAACAGATGGCGGTGGGATCGCCTTCCAGGCCTGTACATCAATGCGAGAAATCATGTTTGGTGGCGCTTCGATACAGTGGGGTATTTTTCTATACCCTGAATTTGGCATCCCTGGTCCCTTGCTTGCTTTTCTCCGCACGAGCTTTCTTTGGAACGCGCACATCTGCGCCACCTCTCGTGCAAGGGGGCCAGTTGCCTACGCCCCGAGCTCACGTCTCCAGCAAATGTGGGCAGAACAAAAGGCGAAAATCGTCCTGAGCCAAACGGCGAGGCACATGCAAAACAAAACCACCGACGCATTGAAAAATATAAAATTGCCTGTGCGCCGTTATCGGAGATTTCAGAGGCCAATTACCCATATTTCAATGTGATCGGATTCATATTGTCACGAATGAAGGTGACGAAAGGACGAACAGTGAACTAAAAAATAAAGGTTTAATCGGCGAATTTGTGCCAAACAGAAAAAAGTAAAGAGAAAGAACGTCGAGGTAGCAGAAAAGCAAGCGGCGATTCGGCAGCGTAACAGAGAGCGAGAGCGAGACTGACTCGAGAAGGTCACGGGCAGCTGGTTATCTACAGTGCACCACTATCCCGAAAGTTCGGCAAAGAAGGTTAGAGCGTCGCGTGCTCGGGGCGAGGATGAACTGTCACTTCCGAGAACAAGAAAGCAGGGCAAAAGACGTCTGGTGCAAGAATGAACGCGAATCTTCTAGAAGTTCGTGGCCGAGCATTGCTTTCTCGGCTCTGCGGGTGGCAATATGACGGGCCGACGACCCTTTTGTCGTGCATGTGTTTGGCTCTTTGTAGATTTACAGGAAAACGTGATGACGTGATAGACTTGGGTTTCCGAAATTCTAGCTTGAGGAATTAACTACCTAAAAAATCAAAACAAATGAACTATTTTTTGGGCGGTCAGGTGTCTCATTTAGGTAGCTGGGTGTTTATTTTGACCAAAACCACGAGACTGAAAAACACAAAAAAATGACACTCAGGTTTAGATGTTGAGTTTGGTAAACCCAAAGTAGGACTGGTGCGGGAGTCATAATGAAAAAAATGCCGAGGTTAACAATTAACTCAGAGCAATAAATGATAAGAATTAATTTTAATACGAATCCAGTGATAAATGCAACGAATGGCCAGGCAAAGATTCTGGGTCTGTGGATAGCTTTTGCACATAGTTTAAACAATGTACAGAGCGTCACAAAAAAAATTACGTCTTTTTTTTATTACAAGAATAAACATAGGCATTGCCGAACGCTCATCCTCCGCCCAAAGGTAGCGCTAGAGGTCACAACCAGATGTCAAAGTTTCAGCCCGATCCGATACCTTATTCGAAATTTATAAGTGATTTTCTGAAAAGTTCAATGGGAAAATGGCGGCCGACGGAGATTTCCAATACATGGGGCTCTATGGCACCAGAAACCGAAAACGGGCAAAAATGGGCTCCATTTTCCCATTGAAATTTTCAGGAAACCAGTTATAACTTTTGAATAAGGTGTCCGTTCGGGATGAAACTTTGGCATCTGGTTGTGACCTAGCGCTACCTTTGGGCGGAGAATGTGAGTTAGGCGATGCGTAGTTTATTTTTGCAATTAAAAAAAAACCTGTAGATTTTTTTGGTGACATCCTGTACCAGTTTTCATTTAGTGATTTATGCGCGCAAGTAGTGGTGTGCATAAATGAAGAAGATGTAAACGGGTAGAGTTTGACGTTTTATAAAATATAGTGTAAGCACGCACATGGTACGCTGATTAAGAATGAAACAGCCCTACATTTTACACTAGCGTTGAGCGTATCGAAAGTTAAGGGTGCATCAAAAGCTAAAGCTTGTACACATATATACTGCTCAGGCCGTTATGTTTGAATACTCATAGTACTCTATTACCCTCAGAGTTGGTGTAAGTTGTCTCCTGATTGCTTACAACAGAAAGAAGGAAACATTTTAACTCTGGGTTGATAGAAAAACTCCACCTGTCAATCATCTCGGTGCCGATTATGAGTATTCACTGCCTACCAACGGTCGCGTGCTTAGAATGAAATTTTCCCACGTGATTTCATACAATCGCAATTGTTCTTGACAAACAACAATGTTTACTCAGGCAAGCGGTCACATGTGAAACTTAGAATATTTTATATTGATTGTGGCACACGTGTCAAGTTGCATAGGTTGTTTTGTTATTTTTTACAATCCGCGAAATAGAATTTTTCTGGGTTACCTTGGTCTCTAATGCATCTAGCACACAAAAAAGCACGAAATGAATCGCAGTCGGAAACGAATACCATAATGATAAACAAGTGTGTAATCACTCGAAAACTGAGGGCATTGCACATATACAGAAGGTAAGCTTTGTTTCACTAAATACAATACCAGTAAAGTATTTGGTTTAATCGTGCGAGCGAAGCGGAACATACAAGTGCGAGCATAATGCCCTGAACTACACTTCCAGTGAACAAGGGCACCGTCCAAAGCATCGAGATTGCTTTTATAGCTTTTGGTGCACTCAAACCTTTGAACACACAATTATAATCAATTCTAGTATTTCAATTATTTTTATTAATTTGCCTTCACGTGCCATTTTCTTAGTTATATAATATTTTTACAGAAGTCCGACATCTATAGTCTGTTTCATCACAAGTGAGAGCCGCATAATCAAAGATGTAGACAAAAAAAAAAGAACGCGAACACGCGAACACACATTAAAAATTTAATGTAAAGGCGCATTCAAAATTAGTTGTCAGTTTTTCAGAGAGCAGCAGTTTCGTAGGGCGACATTGTCACCCGTTGAAGATTATAAAAAGAGCAGTACAGCTGTTAGCTCGGGATCTTTAACGTGCATTACGCAGTATATGTGGCACACGATCGCACGGCGGTAGGATGCAGATGGGCGACTGAACCCAGGGTCCCTGCTAAAGCCCCTTAATAAAGGCGTTTTTTACAAGTACCTCCAACCATTGTTGTGGAAACGCGCAAG
This sequence comes from Ixodes ricinus, assembly GCA_037355805.1. Classification (NCBI taxonomy): domain Eukaryota; kingdom Metazoa; phylum Arthropoda; class Arachnida; order Ixodida; family Ixodidae; genus Ixodes; species Ixodes ricinus. Next base: position 53,456 of record JAZHYW010014388.1, on the reverse strand, counting down.
ACACGTGCCACGAGCGGGTGCTCCGCCGCCATTCGCTTTCAAGGGCCAGTCATTTTAGTGCTGGGCCGCCATTTGCCTCCATGGGCCGCTCGAGAGACGGGCCTCGTGCACTGGCAAATTTGAGGTTACATGAAAGACCGACGCAAACACATCGAGGGGATTTAGTCCCTACAGGTTCTGCAGCGTGAGCTCCGTGCTTTGAACGGAGCTCGCGCTCCAGCCTTTCTCCACGTGCTCTGATCTGCGGTGCCACCACACACTCGGCCAACGATCCCCCACCGCACTTGGTTAAGCCTGTGAGCTAAATGAGCTACGCGTAGGCCTGGTTCACACTTACAGCTAATCCGCTGCCGCCGAAGCGGAATCGGCCGCGGCAATGCACAGTGGACGCTACGCCCGGCGGCAGAATTCTTGCAGATTCGCCCGCCGATTCGCAAGTGTGAACCAGGCCTTAGAGTATCGGCACTTTTCCCGCCGATATTGTTGTGGGAGCCGCCATCTTGGTGGTTGGTAACAAATCAAATGCAACGTACTGCCGATCGTCATGATTCAAAAGTGCGGTGTCAGGAAGCTCACGTAATATTGCTTTGCTTTGTCGGGAGCTGTTTAAACATTTGTGGAGGACGGAAAAGCGTTTCCTGCGATTTCAGATAAAGCTTCAGATAACTGACAACCATCATTTTAAACACCAAGATGTGTATGAAGCGTAGCTTATTTAGTGCCTCTAGTTTAGCCCGACCGCATAGGCACAGAAAGAGAACGAACAGCTTAACCTCACGCTCTTGGCGCTGCTTCAGAAGCCCCATCAGCCCGTAGCGTTGGCTGCGCTCAGAACTAAGGTGAAACAAAGCATATATTCAGATCTTAGGGTTTCACAAGTCAAACCAACAAAAATCACTTAACACGCCCAAATAAGAAACAAACAAAAATTGCGGGTTTATTTTGACTAACTGGAGATCATTTGACGTGCAACCGAAATCTCAGATTGGCCCCCGGCCGATATTTAAACCCGACAAATATGGATTCATGAGCCAGCGCGTTGGCTCAGAGATACTGAGACGATTTAATGTTTTCTGTTTTGTTTTAATATCATTGCCAGTTAAGAGCCACCGAGGTGGTTTTTGAAACAAAATATAGTCAAACCATTCCGACAAGCATAGTTTGATTGCGAAAATGATTTTTGCAAGTGATAAAAACACTAAAATGTTTTCGCATACGTGGCGGAATCTGAAATGGCAGAATGCATTTCATGGCGCCCATTTCATTTGGATCGCGTCGGGCATGTGTACCGAGGCACAGTGGAACGCGCGCAAAAGTAGCTGTGGTGCACCCGCAGCCTCGCGCTTGTTGTTCTGACATCTCTGGCTCGCTCACTGCGGGCATCCAGGCATCTGACACCCTGACATCTGGCGCTTTTTCTGTCTTTCACGTGGCGTTCCAAGCGGCACACGACGGAAAATGCACATCAAGCTGTTCTTGAACATGTGTCGCCATCTGTATTTTATCTTAAGAAACTACAACTCGCCGTAACAGAATGGGAAAAGTTTGAGGTCTTATAACATTCTTAACATTCTTAACGTAATATATCAACATGGACGTTCTGGAAAATGTAATATCGAAGGATGCTTCATAATTTAATGTCTCGTTATTTTGATTAGTTGACGTGATTCCGTTTTTATAGCGCCATAAAATATTACCATTTTAAACTTTATTTTTTATTTTAAAATATACATGATGTGTACAATTTGTTGCTTATTTTTTAATTTATTACATCCAACCAAACGCTCACGTAAAATATCGTGGACGATGGAACGCTACAACTCGAGAAATATTTTTTCAATATTAGAGACTGTGGTCTATTAAAAGCTGAATAATTAACTAACAACCAAAAATAACCGTAATATCGAGACATTAAGGTATTGTTGAAAAGCAGCTCTTTGTTTTGACGTTTACTTTATAATTGTAAGATACATAGAAAGAAAGTTATAAGCCGTCAAAAAGCACCAAAACGTCATGCACGGTGGGGTTGCGCCTTAAGAGCAAACCTGCAGCAGATAATCTTTTTCTAAGAACAGGCTTTTGCATTTGGTCTCGGGACAAAGCCCCCGTTGTGCACCTACTTTCCCCACAAACAGTTGGAAGAAGCAATCGCTGCCATCTAGGATGCACAACGCAGGAAACATATTTATGTGATGCAACGGGTCGTCGGGTGGTAGGCGCGGACAGATCATGTTCGTTTCTAGCCCCGGACAAGGGCTGGTTCGTTTCACGCCAACGTAGAGCGCGATCCGACCTAGGGGCCCAGGGTGAAATGGAAGATGCAGAAAAGACCTACCAGTGAACGACTCAAATGCGACGTGCAAACTTCGGAAGGCAATGGCGGCGATGCACTAATGGTAGCAACCTTTGGAAGCGAATGGCGGCGGAGCACTCGCTCGTGACACACCTGCGCGTTCCCACAACAGTCCCACAACAATGGTTGGCGGGACTTGGAGGTTACGCCATGCGTAAATTATATTAATGTCTTTAGAGGTCCACAGTGAACTAGAAAAAGAGGCAGAAGAGGCTCACGTTCGCGAATGGCGAACGGCGTCCTGATGCCATGGAGGTGAGCAGATATCAAAGGGAGAAACTCTTGATGCAGATATAATGAGAAAGAAGGGCTGACATTATCGGGAAGAAACGGTAAGAACTACGGATGTCGCGAACCACCCTAGGTTCGATTTCGAAAGGTTTCGATATTTTCGAAGCGAACTGAGGTTCGCAATCGAAAAATATCGATATTTTCGTACCGACCGAGGTTCGAAATCGAAAAATTCGCAACTTTCGATCACAGTGGAGTTTCGAATTCGAAAAGTTCGAAGCTTTCATGGGTTCTAAAATTTCGGGTTCAAATATTTCGAATATTTTTTACGTGAGGTTCGATAAATTCGAAGATTTCGAACTTTCCTAACTTAAAAATTCGAGATATTCGAAAAATTTAAATTTATAGGGATCTGAAGTTCGAAAAATTCGAAGATATCGAAATTCTTTGGATATAGAATTCGAAAAAATCGAACGCTTCGAATTTTTATATACATAAAGTTCGAAAACCTCAAAGATTTCGAATCTTTTTCTACATAAAGTTCGAAAAGTTTCGAAGGTTTCGATTCTCCTTTAAACCTAATATTGAAAAAAAAAACACTTCGAAGATTTTGAATCTTTTTTTATGTGCTGGAATATTTGCCAGTGCAGAGTGACGTGTGTCCATAGATCAGTAATTTTGACCGCCAGCCCGGGGGGGGGGGGGGTCTTTAACGTGCATAGCGCAGTAGTGATCACACGAACGCACTGTTTTACGATACTCATCCAGTTCGAAACGGCCAGGGGCGGGCAGGAGGTTGAGGCTCAAAAAAACCTTGATGCGACCTGGCAAAGTACCTCCCCACCCCTTGCACGCTGGTAGTAATCCGATCGGACGCCGCCCGAGTGACGCTGGCATATAGTAAGTTTAGTTTGTTATTGTCCTGGAGGTTTATTTTCCGGGACGGAGGAAACGCGCCGCAAAAAGCACAGAAGCCGACACAACTCGAGGTCGAGGAGCGTTCTACAATACAAGTGGCGTCGGAAGAGGAAAAACGGGGGAGGGGGGAGATGCTCTAGCCCCCTTCCCCCTTCCAGATATTTCGGACTGTTAAAGAAAACAATACGGGGAAAGAGGGCGTGGTCGAGCTTATTTTAATCTGAAATTATTTATGTATATGTATAGCTACTGTCGCTCTTCACTGCATAAAAGATCGCGTAGAATCGTCATTTTCGGAAACTCGTTGTCAGAAGGCACTACTTGTCCCATGCTTAGAGGTTCGGAAGTTCAAAACTATGTCTTTTCGACCTAAATAACTGTGCCATTGGTAAAAGAAAAATAAACATAACAATGAATGCGGCGATAAAAAGCTGGAGAAAAAAAAAGAAACTATAAAGATCCCGCCGGAAGTGTTGTATTCTTGCATATTCAGAAGTTCAGAACTTCGAAACAAGTTTCTCCTACCAAAATGTCTACAGGCTAGAAAAAACACTTCCCAAAAACGTAACGCAAAAAAAAAATTAATGACGTGTTGAATTTTATTATTATTAGAAATCTTCCCCCATGAGTTAATTTATTCCTCATTTCACATTATTTTGTATTCTGCAGACGGCAATTATATGTACTGTCTGTGGTGTTAATTTAAATGCGATACCTCAAACAACTTAAACAACGACAAAAAATACCACGTTTAGGACATAATTGCCCTAGATACATGTTTGGACATTTCTTCGAAACTCATATTGAATAACAATAATCACATCTTAAGACGACACTTACCTAGGCTATACATAGATCATTCTTAAAAAGTTTAACATCTCTACCGTAAATAGCTTCGGCTTTAGCGCGCTTCAAATATGGCACAAACGACAATCGTCAAAAACCCGTCGTCCTTCCGCGCCCCTTCGGGAATTTATTTCTTTAAAACTGAGCTTGCCAGAACATTGTAATAAGCGGCATTGTCTTTCGTAAGGAACGCAGCACCGCATGTAAAAATTTGAGAAAAAAAATTACGACTGTACCTTACTACTTGAATTCGAAATGAAACCGTCCGCCGGTCTTTCGAAGTTCGACGAACGTCGAACTTTTACCCTAAAAGTTCGAAGTTCATCGACCTTTTGAATTTTCAGGATTCGAAAGGTCGAAACGTTTCGATTCTCGTGATAAATAAGTTCGAAAGTTCGAAAATTATCGATTTCCTTGGCGTAGGAAGTTCGAAAGTTCGAAAAGCTTCGAACTTTTTAGTGCAAGAAAAATCGAAAGTTCGAAATTCATCGCAGTTTTTGGTCTATCAAGTTCAAAAGTTCGACAAGCATCGAATTTTGCAGCATAATAAATTCGAAAGTTCGAAAAGGATCGAATTTTCTAGCGTCATAAGTTCGACGGTTCGAAAGCGTCGGACTTCTTAGTTTTACAAGTTCGAAAATTCGACTTCCGTCGAATTTTACGATGTAGAAAAGTTCGAAAAATCTAAATCTTTCGAACCTTTCGAACCGCTCGATTCGATCATCGAAACTACGGTTCGAAAAAGTTCGCGGCATCCCTAGTTAGAACGGGTCCACTGATTCTGGCGCCACCTATCCGCGTTCAAAAGAAACGCTAGGCCCACCGAAGATAATCAGGACGCTCCATCAGATCGGGTTGCATCACCTAAAGTAGTTTCTTGAATCGTGCTAGAGAGAAAGCTCAGCGAATGGGAAACTGAACATATGTTTAGACTTAACAAAAGAGTCCGCGCTGTGACACTGAGCAGGATGACTTTACATGTTTGCGTCATAGTGTGTATAGTTATATACGCAGCTATTTCTATTTCCTCTATTTCTATTTATATTCGACTTCAGGGCGTGATCGTCAGAGAGTAGGAAGTGGCTAAACACAAATTAAAACGCAATATAACAAATTGCAAAATACATTAAGCATTGGTTAAGAAATAAGACAGTCTAAGAGTCTTGCAAACAAAAAACAAAAAACATGGTCAGTGATTGAGACCATAAACATTTCCTCTTTACCTTCGTTCCCAGCAACGTAGTTCCCACGTACGGCATGGGCGGCGAAAATGAAAGCAAGATATTACAACCTGGATCGAGCAATATAATATAAAAGAGGCAAAACATGGACTGACAGTGGCTATAAAATTGTGAACGCCTTCGTGGCAAGGGCAAAACGATGATTTCCCTCATGTCGAAGAACGTCTTCATAGAGTACCGTATTCAAAACAAAGTTGCCAGGGTTGTCACTGACAGCGGGTCAAATTTTCTACATGCCTTCAGGTTCATAGAATTTCCAACTCTTAAACACTCTACGTAAATGTTAATGCAAGTGCCACAGAAAGAAACTAATGTCAATTCTTCGTGTGTAGTTTGCTGACGTGACAGTATGCATTTCACGAGTGTTTTTGTATCCTAGATGTCGGCGTTGCGTTCCTGGGTTTATGTTTAAAACTGCTAACTATGACGTTGCTTTATTTAAAGTTTTCGGTTCTCAAGATGACGATGAGGAAACAGAGCCGATTGAGCTTACGTCAGTTCTTGACAACGGGGAGCCGTATCAACTACCTCCACATGAAAAATGTGCGTCGCACGCGCTGAACTTGGTTCCTGGTGCCGATGCCCAGAAAGCAGAAAATGTCCCTTCCTACTGCACCATCCTCAAGGGGTTTTTACTAAGTGCCAAAGCTAATGGGCAAAACAAAACCAGTCAGCGCTGACAGCCGATGAACTCCAAGGCCATTTGTGAAAGGTAAGTTCTCAACTCTTACGTAATACTAAAATTGTATTGCCCCACACCGGTTTCGTTACTGTTTTCTGCAATTGAGTTGCCAGATTCTATTGAAAAGGCATCTACATTTTTGAAACCGTGGGACGTTGAGGCATTTTATTTAGATATTCATATTTACTCGGATCGATCTGTAACTAGTGTTCAAACATTGATACTAAAACATAAGCACGTCACCTTTTTCGCGGTTATTTCCACATACGAGTTTTTTTTTTCTTAGGTTACGAATTTTAATTATATCATGGCTTCTTTTTGTGTTTCTCAAGGTACCTTCTTGTGCATATGTAACGCGTTGGAATTTGCGATACAACGCCATGAAGTGCATCAGAGATCTCTTAAAAGACCGCCCGGAGCGCCTGGAAGAATTCCGTGTGCGGCAGAAACTGCAAGCTTTACGACGCCCGTTGAGGTAGACTTTGTCGGAGAGTACCGCCAGGTGAGTAGAAATTCAAGTGTGCGTCTGTATACAAAGTCACATTTTGTTAATTGCCTATTCTAGGTCATGAAACCACTAGCGGACTCTCTAAATATTTTACAAGGGGAGAAAAACATGTATCTAGGATACCTGCTCCCCAAAATTGCAGCACTCAAACGCAAGCTGACATCACTCTGTAGACTGAAGTACTGCGGGCCGCTGAAAACAGCCGTAATCGCAGGTCTCGAAAAACGGTAAGATTATTATTTTTATTTTATTTGCCTAAAACGTTAAAAGTACAAACCATTTGTTTTTCAATTTATATTTAAAAAAAGAAAAAATTTATTCGGTAACTACCTAAAATATATGCAGGCCCAGGGTGATGTGTAATAATTGAAAAAATATTTTTTTAAAAGAGAGCAAACTGCTAGCTGATGTTTCTCGAGTTCGGCATATATTAGCTGAATGTAATCGTCATGAGTTGGATAATAAACTAAAATCTGTTAATAACTCATTAATTATTGGTTTGACGGGTCATGTCACAATTGAAGAATCGACGGCAATTGCTACTGAGGCCAGACCGACTAAAACTATTTTGAAAATTATTAGTGGTTGAGATAATAATTAATCATTGTTCACGTTTTTCAGTCCGATTTTAAAAGTGCGCGCAAAAAGCACGCCGCGATCCTTGCCCACAATGACGCTTCTGAGGCTGAGGCAGTCATTGTTTTGAGCGTCGTTTTGGGCACTTTGTGTACACTTCGAATTTTGTGTGTACGAGACGGGTTTTGTTTCCATTTCAATATCACTGGAAAGATGAGGTGTATGTCGTCATTGACTAGAATGGAGACAATATAATGCCAGTGCCTTGTCATGTACACAAATTATGTAAAGTTAACCGCAAATATTAAAAACAAAAAATAACACACGTTTTTTTTTTAATTTCCAGGTTTGGGGACAGGATGAGAGACACCCCACTCATGGTCAGCGCTGTGCTGTTGCTGCGGTTCAAGATGCGGTGGATCAAAGAGGCTCAGCGTTGGATGATCACTCAGCTGATGAAAGATGAAGTGGCGTGCCTGCCCCAAAATGTGGAGCCCTCTACCCAGGCGTCGCCAGAAAGTGTTGAAAAATCAGCTGCAGATTTTTCGGCTTCGAAGACTTTGGGTCCGGAGAACAAAGGGAACGATGTAGTGCACAACAAGAGCTGGCAAGATATTTTTCGGACACTGCCAGGGAAGAGGCCATGGACGTCCTCACCTGTCCCTCTCTGCATCAGCTCTTCTTGCGGTATAACGTGGCAGAACCGTCTAGCGCGTCGGTTGAACGACCTTTTACCACAGGTGGTGATGTCTTCCAGCGCAAACGAGGACGGATGTCTGACGAGAGGTTCGAGGAGCAGCTACTGTTGCGTGCTAATAAACCATTCTGGTAAACAAGACTTGCGCAACTGTATAATAGGTGTTTGCCACTGACATCGATACACAGTACGCAATGCGGAAGAATCTTTAGAAGTAATTGAATTACATTTCTCAATATCTGTTTTCTACTCAAGATACTTTACAGTAAAAGTAGCTTGAGTAGTATTTTAAATACATTATGACGCAGGTATTTAGTAACGGTACTTAAATACTTTTATCCAGTGTTTTGTCCAATACTGGTTAGAATCCCGCCTAAAACTCTGCACAATTTTCTTTAAGGCGAATGAATAACTTAATAAATAAAATCATTTGAGATATGTAGCGAACTTTAATTCGCCTTATGTCATGTTTAAATCACTTTCATTGCACCCGTGACGTCAAGTTCCCCGTAAGCGTTGTGTTGTTCGAAATTCCCGCGCGATGTCTTGTGGCTGTGACGTCATGACCCTATCGACCAATCAGGATTTTCCCGTCACGCCACCAACATTGGCTTTCCTGCGACACGAGCTCCCTTAACGCTATCGCATTAATAATGGTATTACGCCTCTACGCTCAAGCTTCGAAGAAGCTGTGGCGCCTTTATATTGGTTAGTACAAAATCACCTGCTTGCGTCTCTTACTATAATTGTGGCGCCTTCGCTCAGCTTGCTTCTTTCTGTGTCGTGCTGAGGAGCAAAAAATACCTTTCGGCTTCCAAAATCGGCTAGATTAAACGCCGGAAGACAACTGAAAATGCTAGATTCCTGCAACCACCACCAGGATACGCCTCTCATCTCTGGATGGTGACATCAGAATATGTGACGTCCCAACGCCTTATTTTATTTTTTTTCCCTTTTTATTTTGGAACGCGTGAAACGAAGTCTTTTGGCTCACGCTCTTAGGGTCTTAACTTTGACCTGTGCTTAGACGGCTTTCGAACTATTGTTGTTTCTTTGTATTTTCCTCATGGTCGCGTTTCGCACCATGTAGGAACTCTTCTAGAGTGTGACAGTTTGAGACGCTCAAGTGTGTAATACTCAACATAAGTCCTAAGAAGTACCTTTTCGCAGCATCCTCTGGGCAACGCAGGAGGCCTTAAGGGCTACCTTGTGTCTGGAAGCGGTTGGTGAGTTTGCTCCTTTTGTTGGCGAGCGGACGAAAGTTTCACTGCTGTATCCATAGCGCGTTTCTCGAGGCCTCCGAAATCGCTGCGATGCTGTTGGTATCGAGTATCATTTGGTGCCCAGGATGACGGTGTGGAGTTCTGGCATGCCGATGGTGAATATTGATTTGAGCTTGGCCATGATTCTTGGAACGAGGGGCCAGTCAGGGCTGAGGGCCGTCAGGGCTGTAATTTATTTTGGCCTGGATTGTTGAACGGAGCGTTTCATTCAGTAGTGTCGGGTACGATGATGTGTGTTGTTTGCAGGGGCCGGCGACTACGGTTGATGTTTTTCCGCGTGTATGACGCCAAGTCTTCGATGTCGACGGATGTAGACATTGCCGCCCCCTCCCCAGGGGTCAAGGGCGGAAACTCTTCTTCATTTCCGAATGGTGGCTGTGATGATTAGGTGTCTGGAAGTTGTGAAGCAGTATAACTATTGCACTGTGTGGTTTGTCTTTTGTCGGATGTTCCCTTAATCTGTGGAGTAGGTTCGGAAAAACCTAAGTTCAATGCTTGTTGAATTTTGGTTATAGTGTTCTGTTTTGCGTGTTGTTTGCCTCGCTTTTTCGGCGACGTCGATTGCGCTGGGGGTGACGTTGTTGGAGCTTGTGGTGCGTCCGGTCCAGGGGTGTTCAACTTGTTTCTCGCATTTTGGTTTGTCTGCTGGCAAGCGGGGCACAGGTGATCTGTAGTGAGGTGCAGGTCCTTGAAGTTCTTTCACACGGGCTTATCGGGAGAGCAGGCGTCACTTTCGTGTTGGGAGCCTCCGCACTTCTTGCGACATACTCGGTGGTAGTTGGGGCAGATGTCGTATTTCTGTGCGAGGTCATGACATTTGGTGCAGGCAACCACTCTGGTTTTGTGCTCGAACAGCTTCTTCTCGAGCATTTCGTAGCAGAGTACCTGCTTGGGAAGTGCAGTCCGTTGAAAGTAAGAAGCCCTGTGTCCTTCTTTTCCAGCGGGCGCCCCGATAACAGGGCAGGTGATGAGACTGAGCAGTTCGGCCGGAGCTTGCTCTTCAATGCCATGAATGACCCTATGCGCAAAGTCGCGTTGAGCTGGACGGTACACCTGCGCTTTCCTCGGAGTTTTTGCGGTAAGTAAATATTTTCCAACTCGAGAATGTTATTGCGCAGTTGCGTCCTCGCCGCGTCGACCGCGATGGTTTTTGATCTTGCAAGGACACACACGCGATAGTCTGACGTGAAGTGGAGGGAGTTTGTCGCCCGTCGGATCAAACTTAGAATGGTTTTCAAAGGCAGACCGACGATGTGGAGTGTTTGTGTCGGCCGAAGAATGTCCGTATGTTCGATTTCTGGGCTTGGACGGAGGGTTGTGCTACTGTGGTTGAGGTGCGTGCAGTGTGTTACCATTAGGGATGTCGCGAACCACCCTAGGTTCGATTTCGAAAGGTTTCGATATTTTCGAAGCGAACTGAGGTTCGCATTCGAAAAATTTCGATATTTTCGTACCGACCGAGGTTCGAAATCGAAAAATTCGCAACTTTCGATCACAGTGGAGTTTCGAATTCGAAAAGTTCGAAGCTTTCATGGTTTCTAAAATTTCGGGTTCAAATATTTCGAATATTTTTTTACTTGAGGTTCGATAAATTCGAAGATTTCGAACTTTCCTAACTTAAAAATTCGAGATATTCGAAAAAATTTAAATTTCTTGGGATCTGAAGTTCGAAAAATTCGAAGATATCGAAATTCTTTGGATATAAAATTCGAAAAATTCGAACGCTTCGAATTTTTATAGACATAAAGTTCGAAAACTTCGAAGATTTCGAATTTTTTTCTACATAAAGTTCGAAAAGTTCGAAGGTTTCGATTCTCCTTTAAAGCTAATATTGAAAAAAAAAAACTTCGAAGATTTTGAATTTTTTTTTATGTGCTGGAATATTTGCCAGTGCAGAGTGACGTGTGACCATAGATCAGTAATTTTGACCGCCAGCCCGGGGGGGGGGGGGGGTCTTTAACGTGCATAGCGCAGTAGTGATCACACGAACGCACTGTTTTACGATACTCATCCAGTTCGAAACGGCCAGGGGCGGGCAGGAGGTTGAGGCTCAAAAAAACCTTGAAGCGACCTGGCAAAGTACCTCCCCACCCCTTGCACGCTGGTAGTAATCCGATCGAACGCCGCCCGAGTGACGCTGGCATATAGTAAGTTTAGTTTGTAATTGTCCTGGAGGTTTATTTTCCGGGACGGAGGAAACGCCCCGCAAAAAGCACAGAAGCCGACACAACTCGAGGTCGAGGAGCGTTCTACAATACAAGTGGCGTCGGAAGAGGAAAAACGGGGGGAGGGGGAGGTGCTCTAGCCCCCTTCGCCCCTTCCAGATATTTCGGACTGTTAAAGAAAACAATACGGGGAAAGAGGGCGTGGTCGAGCTTATTTTAATCTGAAATTATTTATGTATATGTACAGCTACTGTCGCTCTTCACTGCATAAAAGATCGCGTAGAATCGTCATTTTCGGAAACTCGTTGTCAGAAGGCACTACTTGTCACATGCTTAGAGGTTCGGAAGTTCAAAGCTATGTCTTTTCGACCTAAATAACTGTGCCATTGGTAAAAGAAAAATAAACATAACAATGAATGCGGGGATAAAAAGCTGGAGAAAAAAAAGAAACTATAAAGATCCCGCCGGAAGTGTTGTATTCTTGCATATTCAGAAGCTCAGAACTTCGAAACAAGTTTCTCCTACCAAAATGTCTACAGGCTAGAAGAAACACTTCCCAAAAACGTAACGCAAAAAAAAAAAAAATATTTGATGACGTGTTGAATTTGATTAATATTAGAAATCTTTCCCCATGAGTTAATTTATTCCTCATTCCACATTATTTTGTATTCTGCAGATGGCAATTATATGTACTGTCTGTGGTGTTAATTTAAATGCGATACCTCAAACAACTTAGAGGAAAAAAAAATACCACGTTTAGGACATAATTGCCCGTAGATACATGTTTGGACATTTCTTCGAAACTCATATTGAATAACAATAATCACATCTTAAGACGACACTTACCTAGGCTATACATAGATCATTCTTAAAAAGTTTAACATCTCTACCGTAAATAGCTTCGGCTTTAGCGCGCTTCAAATATGGCACAAACGACAATCGTCAAAAACCCGTCGTCCTTCCTCGCCCCTTCGGGAATTTATTTCTTTAAAACTGAGCTTGCCAGAACATTGTAATAAGCGGCATTGTCTTTCGTAAGGAACGCAGCACCGCATGTAAAAATTCGAGAAAAAAAATTACGATTGTACCTCACTACTTGAATTCAAATGAAACCGTCCGCCGGTCTTTCGAAGTTCGACGAACGTCGAACTTTTACCCTAAAAGTTCGAAGTTCGTCGAACTTTTGATTTTTCAGGATTCGAAAGTTCGAAACTTTTCGAATTCTCTTGATAAATAAGTTCGAAAGTTCGAAAATTATCGAATTCCTTGGCGTAGGAAGTTCGAAAGTTCGAAAAGCTTCGAACTTTTTAGTGCAAGAAATTCGAAAGTTCGAAAATCATCGAAGTTTTTGGTCTATCAAGTTCGAAAGTTCGACAAGCATCGAATTTTGCAGCATAATAAATTCGAAAGTTCGAAAAGGATCGAATTTTCTAGCGTAATAAGTTCGACGGTTCGAAAAGCGTCGAACTTCTTAGTTTTACAAGTTCGAAAATTCGACTTCCGTCGAATTTTACGATATAGAAAGTTCGAAAATTCGAAATCTTTCGAACCTTTCGAACCGCTTGATTCGATCATCGAAACTTCGGTTCGAAAAAAGTTCGCGGCATCCCTAGTTACCATATTCCACGCTCCGCCGGCAGAGGAGGTGTTAAAAGTTAAAGGATGGGATTGGGAGCCGACGACATCTCTGTGTCGCTGAACGCCAGAAAATATGACTTGGTGGGTGCGTTAGACTTAGATGCCCCCGGCTGTCCGTAAGCTGTGCGACGGTTTTGGTTGCCAGACGGGGTGAATTGCTTGAGAAGCTCTGAGTAGGAAGGTGTGACCAATCGCTTAGCAGAAAATGGTCTTAGGGGGCCATCCGGCGTCGTCGGATAGGACCGATATAGGGTCTAGTTCGAGCTTGCCTCGTTGGCGAGCTGGCTGACTGTCAGCGATGGCATAAGAGACTGCGGATGGTTTGTATGTCGAATAATACCGCTGTCCAGCGGTGAAGTTTGGGTTGGTCCGATGACGGTAATACTCGCGGGCATTTCGGGGTCGGAGCCCCAGAAAGAATGCCAAATATTACTGTGAAATCAAATAGAGACGTGAACGCGCGTATCTAGAATGTTCGTTTTTCAAACCCAGGAGAATCGGATATGAAATAGCATATTTACAACTTTCACGACCCAAGCGGGACGCGCTAGTTTCTATCAAAATGGCTGCCATCAAGATGATCGCCGTAGAAAAGCAATATGAGGTTGCGTCTGTGACGGGTAATTCTAATTTTGTGAAGTACATGGTGTAACAAAAACAATTTACACGCTGAAATTGCTCGCAAAAATCAAGATATGTACGGATCTTGTAGCAACTTTTCTCGAAAATGTCTTTAACTGTGACAATGTTGTGCTAAAATTTCAAGTCGGAACTCCGAGTACAAAGAAAATAATAACTGATTTTTTCAACGGCGGAGCGGCAGCTGTCGGGGAGGCACCGAACGACGGCCATGTTTCTTTGCCTTATCCAGAGATGGCGCCACGGATTCACCGGACGCTGACTGAACGAAAAAGCGCGCTTTATAAGAGTTTTTGGTTGCGTGGGATATTTGCCAAAATAAAGTTGCTTGGGTTTTCAGCTAAGTTTCACAGTGCAGAAAGTGTCACGCCATAAATATGAATAAATAAAACCGCCAATGTCTGCTCCAGAAATCACGTACCTTCGTCTGCGACGGTTCTTGTTTCGTGCATCGTCTCCTTTCGCAGTTTGACGTTTGAATGAGACACCAGAGGCAGCCAGGAGTGCGCCCGAAAAAGCAGCGATTTGGTGGCTCTGAAAAGAGCCGTTGAAATCTGAACTGCGGTTTTCGTAGTTGCGGTCAAGCCTCATACACACACATACACTCGCAAGAGAAAAATAAACGGTTAGACTCCCAGCTCGACGTGCCCGCCGCGAACTTCGATGCATTTTTCCAGCCTCCTCTCGTAGTCCTGAAAGACGGCCTCCTGCATATCATCCCTGATGTTCTCGGACACGTCGATGATGTGTTCTTTCAGCTCCGGGGTGGTCCTCGATCGCCGGGCGTACACTTGGGCCTTTACGTACCCCCAGAAAAGAAAAATCGCAAGGGGTGAGGTCTGGAGACCGAGGAGGCCAAGCCATGTTCGGAAAGCCGCGGCCCATCCATCTACAGGGAAACTTGTTGTTGAGCCAGGCTCTCACATTGCACGCATAGTGGGGAGGGGCCCCATCCTGTTGGAATATGCAAACTTCGCGTTGCATATGTGCAGTTTCCAGCTCTGGCAAAATCTGTTCCTCCAGTATATTGAGGTACGTGTTACCGGTCACCGTCGAATCGAAAAAGAACGGGCCGACGACACCCTCTCGCCATATGCCGCACCACACGACGACTTTCGGCGACTTAAACAGCATGCTCCTTCGGGCAGTGCGGGTTCGTGCCAGACCACAACCTGCAGATCTGCTTGTTGACGCGGCCATCAAGATGGAAAACAGACTCGTCCGTGAACAAGAGGAACTGCAGGTGGCTGGGGTTGGCCTGAATCCGCGCCAGCTCGTCCTCACAAAACTGCACTCGCCGTGCGTAGTCCTCCGGTTTCAGTTCGTGCAAGAGTTGCGCTTTGAGCGGGTACATTCGCCATCGAAGCACCCGCCACACGAAGGCCCGGCTAAGGCAGAGCTCACGAGCAGCACACCTGATCGAGAGCGTGGATAACGGCTTGCTGCTGTCTTCGTTTCGGCGACGTTTCTACACGGTTCGGTGACTTGTTTGTCATGTTCCCGTCTTGCGCAAACCTTGTCACCCACTTGATGATGGTTGGCCGAGAAGGTGGTCTTCTGTTGAAGGCGGCCCGGCACTTTGTTCGGACTTGCTTGAAGCTTCCAGTTGTTGTGTACCAGAGAACCACCTGGAACCTCTCCTTGGAGCTCGGTTATCGCATGGTGAGGCGTTGAATAAAATTTAAAAAAAGGAACAGCAATAACTAAGAAAGTTAACGGACTGAGGTAAGAGCACGAACATCAAACTGCGAAAGGAGATGATGCACGAAACTAAAACCATCGCAGACGAAGGTACGTCATCTCTGGAGCAAACATTGGCGGTTTTATTTATTCATATTTCTGGCGTCACACTTTCTGCACTGTGAAACGTAACTGAAGACCCAAGCAAATTTATTTTGGCAAATATCCCACGCAATCAAAAACTCGGATAAAAGCGCGCTTTTTCGTTCAGTCAGCGTGCAGTGAACCGGTAGCGCCATCTCTGGATAAGGCAAAGAAACGGCCGTCGTTCGGTGTCTCCCCGACAGCTGCCGCTCCGCCGTTGAAAAAAAAAATTTTTTTGTTTTATTTTCTTGGTACTCGGAGTTCCGACTTGAAATTTTAGCACAAAAATGTGACCAGTTAAAGACATTTTTGAGAAAAGTTGCTAGAATATCTGTCAATTTTTTTATTTTTGCGAGCCACTTTAGCGTGTAAACTTTCTTTTTTTCTTGTGACACCCTGTAAAAGTGATATGAAAGCCGTACCTGATAATATTAAGGAAGGAGTAAGCAAGCACCTTATCTCGGCAGGGGCTAGGAGCTAAAAAGAGCGATTCTCCCACCGTAGTACTACAATCGCTGAAAGTTGCGAAATCAGTTAATATGACAAGATCCTTCTATCTTGTAAAGACGGGAGCGTGAAATACCGCCTCACCCTGAAGGTACGCGACGCTGTGGCGCATGGCGCTTATCTCCCACTGAAGTTTCGTTTAATTGCTAATGTCCGGACTCGACTAGCAATGGCCCTTCTTCAATAGACCTTTCGGAAAAGCCCCGGGATAGTTTGCAACGAAGGCAATTGTGGGGCTGTTCGGATGTACGTTTGTGCAGGCTCGAACGCTTCGTATATTCTGGTAGCGGCACGATTTATTCTTTCTTATCATTAGTAGATGAGAACACAAGAAAAAAAAGAAACAGAAAAGGTAATTACACATAATCTGTTTTGTTTTCCCGCGTTCTGAAATCACGAACTGTTAAATCAAAGTCAACTTCGTCTTCTCTTCTTGGACAATTTCCTATGCCATCCACCTGAACGTCACAATGCGTAAAGCATTCTGATGCTTTACGCATCACATAAGCAGTAAAACACAATGGGTAAAGCAGATCCTAAGGGCACCACATATTTCCGAAAAAGTCAATTCACCTGTTTTTCTTAGCCAGGGAGTACGAACGCGCCCGTAAGCGCGACCATGTGATGCTTCCATCGAGCGCAAGGCGTCACATGCTGCGTTCGATCGCGCACTTGTCACGGTCATTTACAAGCCTGTGTCGGCTTCTGTTCACGCGCGGTAATCGAGCATCTAAAAGAACAAAACCAGGTAAAATATTGAAAATAAAAACGCAGCTAACCTTGTCCTATCATCAAAAAAATAAGAATACTTTCCAAGTAGCTTTCTTGATTTTGTTGTTTTTTCCAATTTTGTTTTGTCCCCCAATTCAATTCTGCCAGCTTAGTGTCCGGTAGCAAAGCGAAAAAGCGCATTCACGTGCAACCAAAAGCAGCCAAAACGCGACCGAAAAATAGTAAATTTGTTTCGCCAGAGGCGCTTCCGAAACTTGAATGCTGCAGGACTACACAGCTTAGTCTATGGATGGTCGTTGTTCGGATATCCTTTGAAGGAGAACTCTGGTCAATATTTTTTTTATTTGAGTTTGCGACTGCGTTTAGTTTAACAATTGTCCCTAACTTACAATGTAAATATATATTTTGTTTTCGATATTGAGTGTAGTTTTATGAATATCACGGCTCAAAGTTTGGCTTCGGGGGTCAATAGCAAAACCGAAACTATCTGCTAGAGGAATGGCAACACTGATGCCCAGGCGTATGGCCGCGAACTGACGTCACAAGGGTGCTGCGCCAGTGTTCCTCGACCTAAAGCTAACCCGCTTGCCGTCCGCTAAAGAGTAGCATGTCGCATCTTTAAAATGTGTTTAGTGAATTACGCGGCTTCATTATGACGTAATATTTCGGCTGCGATCACATTTCGTGCCACTAAAGCGATACCAGTAATTTATTTTTGTTTCGTTTTTGAGCAGAGTTGCCCTTTAATTCATGAACTTCAATAAGTGTTCCTGCCTGTTCTTTCTGCAATTTGATTAACCCTGCCTTTAGATACTGTAGGAGACGCAACGTTTGATTGAACAGTATACACTGTGCCTCAGACAGAAGTAAGGATTTCAGTTCGTCATCTCCGGATTGTAAAATTATTTTCAAAGCATCGAAGCACAGGCATGCTATAAGACACGGTATAATTTGAGGGCGTGGGAATGACCAAAACGTCGTTCACCTTTTCGAATATAAATGATCCCTCCCAAGGACTTGCTTTGTAGAAAACTAGACGAAACAAACTTCTTATTGTGTACAGCTACTCAGCTCACAACGAAACTTTCAGTACCAGTGTGAAGAAACCCTTCCGAGTCATACAGCTTGGCGGTGGCTTCCGGCTTGTTGAAGTATCCGCTCACGCAAGTTGGTCCCTTTACGCGTATCTCCCCGTGCTCACGGGGTCCTAGCTTCATTTCCGTATTCACGTCCACCACCTGTTGAAGAAAAGAAATGACTTTCTCTTACCGCAAAAAAAAAAAAAGGTCAACTTACTTTCATGCGTGTCATCGCGAGAGGTTTGCCTATACTTTCAGTGTCTTCGGAGTTAGAAGGGGTGAGTGATATTGTTCCACAGGTTTCGGTCAATCCGTACCCTGCGCACGAAGAGATGAATGGTTGGTAAGTGAGTACGATGGTAACAACGCTATTGTCGCCGGTCGAACTTACAACCTTTCGGAAATTGCTTTCGTATTACTTAATTTACTCTTCCTCCGACTGAAGGCAGTGTCTCTGGGGACGGATATTCAGCCCGGTATAGTGAGTTGTGATCTCGTTCTTCGTAAGTGTGATAACGTCCTCCACTTCGACTATATTCAAATCGATGACAAATGATCGTTTGTATTCTTCACACGTGATTTTTTTTGTCATTTAAATAAGAGGAAGTAGAGTAGTGGGCTAACTTAGACGTTATTGTGACCATGAATCAATAATTTAGGATCCAAGTAATATCAATATCCTATTGTCAACGGTAAACGTTTGCTTCCAAGTGTAACAAAGTAGCCAATAAACGTATAAGCAACAACTGAATCTGTTTGAATGAACGCTTAGTGAGGACATAGAAAAAAGATTCGCAAGTTCTTTATTTGTTTTTCATCAATTATTGCCAAATGAATCATAATCGTTTCATAATTTATAACTCCCACTTTATACGTTTTGTATAACTGTGTAAGTTTGAACTTATTCTATATCATGATAGCCAAAGTAGGTAACAGGCAAAGCTTGCATGCTAAGATACTTCGTCAAGCACATTGTAGGTGCGATATCACTTGATGAAGTTGGTGGCATTGGGCTTGCTCGTGTTTGTCATACCGTTGGAGGGAGACGGGAGGCTGAAAAGGAAATAGTGTACGTTTTACGCTAAACCCCCCCCCCCCCCCCCCCGCTACATTCTACTGTCCGACAAACACGAGCAAGCAGGGTCTTTGTAGGCTTTCGTTTTTAAGCTAAAGAACGGAAAAGACGAATGCATCTGTTTAATTATGCTAGGACATCAGGTTAATAGTTGTTATTTATATTCTTGACATAATTACAATATACTTTCTTTTTATGGGTAGAGCTTCCAGAATTAGCGAATATACACCCCGAAGACATTTAACTCTCTACGAAGCATTTGTAGTACATAATTTGTTTCATGACTAGATTTGTGGCAGATCCGCACAAGCTAAATTAGCACAGCTTGTGCAATTAAGCATGTGACTCGCACAAGCTTCGGTAATAACTAGATTCGGGAACAAATATACAGCCCATAAACGCCAAGCATGACATTTCGTTTGCCATTTGATCAGCACTGCAAAACATTTAGGACGGTCACGAAAACGGCAAAATTCTCATGAACTAACAGTGTGGTTACCTTGTTTTAGGGCCTTGATATTAAGCTTGGTTCTTACGGCACATGCGACAACAGATGGCATTGAACTGCCACCACAGTAGAGAATCCGAACACTGCTGATATCGTACTTCTCCAAAAGGGGACTCTTCACCAGCTTTTGAATGTAGGTCGGAAACTGGAACATCACAGTCGCCTAAAAGAAAAAAATCACACTAGTACGCTTAAGACTGCTTTCGTCTAGGAAGGCGAAAGCCAGTCAAAGACGACGTCCAGGACGACGTCTAGACGACCTTAAGGGCAATATCTCAGACGACGTCTAGGACGACGTGCAGAACGACGCCTAGAGGACGACGCTCGATGACATCACGCTGATGACGCTTGATGACGTATTTTTATTACCATCTTTCCGGCATAACAACAACGACGCCGCTTGTTTTTTTACGTACTTTGACAAGTGAGGTCTAGGACAACCGCAAGGACGAGGGATGTCCTTGACGATACGATTGAGCGGCGCGTACCGCTAAATCACATTTTATAGCCATATACTCCGATTTGTCGTTCAATGGGACAATAAAGGCTTTCGCCTTAAAAGACAGTCACGCACATTTGTCAGCACGAATTTCAACCACATCTTTACATTCGCTTGTCGTGTTCTTCCTGCGAGGGAGCAGGAAGTACGGCGAATATGGCCTAGTCAGCGTGTCTGGATCGCAACGAAAGGGTCGTAGGTATCGAATACCGCCTAAAATTCTTGAATTTTTTTTTTAAGGCTAATATATCACTTTGCAAAGTGAAATCATTTGGGACATGCGGCGACCTTTAATACGAATTACATGTCATGTTTTTTAATCACTTCCATTTCACGCGTGACGTCACGTTTCACGTGAGCGTTGTGTGAAGTTACAGTACGAGGTCATGTGGCTGTGACGTCATGGCCCTGTCGACCAATCAGGAATTTCCCGTCACGCCACCGCCATCGGCTTTTCTTCTTCACGAGCTCGTTAACCGTATCTCGTTAAAACGGAAACAGAATAGTTGCGCTGCGCGCACAGGAAAGAACGGTTACAAGGGTGCTCCCATTTTGTTTCCGACGGCTTTCAGTTTAATGTAATTCGTTCTTTTGGTACCGGACCGGATAACTCGTGAAACTGTTGAGAGTAATTATCCAGTGACCAAGAAATTCGGGTTGCCGCTCTTGTCGCTTACCAGTTTGAAACACGTAGTTTTCCCCTTTATCACTTCAAAAGGCGATTTAGAAACATGAAGCAAGACAGTATTAAAAAAAAAAGGAACAGACACTGCAAAGTCACACGTTTTTGGAACTCAGAGGATGATTACGTCGAAGCGCGGAGCGTCTGCTGCTATCATTAATGAGAGGGAAAGAGAGAATGTTAAAGTACACTTCCAGTTTGAAGTCATCCACAAAGATAAGAGGTGCGCCTTTTCCAACCAAGTAGAGGAGCTTAGAGCGATAAATCGGGTTCCGGTCTGCACACCGAAGTGACCATTCCTCACCCCTCCCAGGCCGCCGCCATAATACTCAACTATGACTACTCGGCACGTGACCCAACCAAATACGTGATGTCACAGTCAAGATGGCAGCACCAAGGCAGTGTTTGCCCCAACTGGGCTGGGGAATGTCGGATGCGTTGTTCGTTGTTGTTTGTCCGAGCGAGCTAACGTTGGAGCGAGTTGATTTCAGATGCGGGAGCCGTAATATGAAGCCGGTAAAAAGCGACTTGAAAGTTCAGCTTGGTCTCTCACGTGGGTATAACGCGAAAATACCTTGGGAAGGTGGGCATCACGCTGTCAATTGGCGAAGATATTGCCATGAGAGAAACAGAACCGGGCCTGCGTTGCTCGGACGTCGGGTGGATTCCGATATCGCTAGGATACATCTTGAAGAGGTACGGAGAGGAAAGGTGTTGCCCTAATTTCTTTGTTTAGATGTGGTCTATGTTGGGCCAGCAGCCCAGAAACACAAGCCTAGACTAGGGTTTCTTGACTGGAGGCAGAGAAGTAAAAAAAACGACGGAATATAAAACGAATGAACAGATTTCAAAATTGCGTCTGGTGGCGGTCTGTGTAGCTCCGTTGCAATGCCGCGATGTCATGAGTTCCTAAGAAGCAGCGCCAGTTCGTGGCATTATGGCTCGCTCGTGGAGTTACTTAGTCCTGGATATGACTTGGTGGAGAAGGCTGACGCGTTTACTATGCTCCGCTCACCCATAAGCTGAGATTGCAGCCAAAGCTACAAGCGCGAGCTAGACCGCGCTGCTGGCTTTGAGACATGCATTTCTAGCGCGAGCGCTCGTTCTGCGGAAGAAAGCTTCAAAGCAGCAACCTGAAGCTCTCGCCCAGGGATATTACTACTAGGAGAGATTGTCACGCGTTGACGCCACCAATCTGCAAGGATCGTAACTACTATGCCCTTGGCCGTACATGAACTATTGACGTCACCAGCACAATACGCATTGCGTTTCTCGCTGACCGACTTTGAAGCGAGGTTCAGAGGGCTCGCGCTCACGTCATTTCGTTTCCTACCTCTTTAAAAGGGGTTACGAAATGAGACCAGGTCCTGCTCTCATCTCGCCACACACAGCGTTAGCCTCCAAGTAGATAGACTGATGAAAGCGGGCTACAAATAAGACCTGGCGAATGCTCGAAAGAGGCATTTCACCTGCTAAAACACACCTCCCTCTACACCTCGACCACGCCGGAAACTATTTGCTGTCATTCCGTACTCGCACAGCACTGCATATCACCTCAAGTCGCTCACTTCACGTTTCGACGTGGGAGTCGTCTTCAAGTGTAAATTCAAACTAAAGCAGATGTGCCGGCATGTGCTCCTTCCACTCCAAACCCCTGCCCTTAGCGACAAAAAAGCAGTTCATCCGTTGCCGGAGAGAGGGAATTATTATCATCCTTTTCTCTTGAGGAGGATAATATATATAACGTTTTACTGAAAGAGGGCGAGAGATAAAAGGGGCAAAGGCTACCGGCGCTTTCCCTCTTGCTGGTCCGTTAGAAAGAGTGAAAGTCCCGGATGAGAGCCTTCGCCGGTATTAGGTGTGTGCATTGCCCGAAATTTGTTCACGCTTTCTTCTCTCTATTAAATCCCCAAATCTAATTAGAGCCACGAGCTTTGATGGCGACAGTCCCCCGGTCATCGGGATACCATCTCTCGGTTATAGGGTACACAAATAACGACAGAAAACGTCGAATACTGTCCGATAACCTGTGTAGCTTGCACCGAACACGGCAGGTGCGGCTGCAATGTCTTCAAGCTCCATCGCTTTCCAAATGACCTCGATTTCCGGCGGCGGTGGGTTGCGTCCCTAAACCGAAAAGACTTTTTCCCAATGCCATCCTCTCGACTGTGCTCGGAATATTTTGTGAATGGGGCGCGCACCGCACTTAACGCGGTACCGTCAATAAACATAAGGTACGCTCGCAATGTGCGTGCAAGTTTTCTCGTGATAATTGCTGTTTAAGCTTGTAATATTTTGTAACTGAATTTATTTCAATATTAAAATTTTGAAGTGGTGGTGACACTGACTCGATTTCATCAGCTACAGCACTTAGTGGAAGGCTTACATCCGCCGCCGGGTGTGGCTGCTGCGTCCCTAAACCGAAAATATATTTTCGGTTTAGAGACGCAACCCACTGTCGCGGAAATCGGGGTCATGTGGAAAGCGATGGGGCTTAAAGACATTGCAGCTGCACTTACCGGGTTCCGTGCAAGCTACACAGGTCCTCGGAGAGTATTCGACGTTTTCTGTCGTTGTTCGTGCACCCTTTAACCAAGCGATGGTGTCCCGATGACCAGGGGACTGTCGCTTAATTAGAGCCTGTGGCTCTAACTGAGTTTGGGAGTTTAAAACAGGGAAGAAAACGCGAACGAAGTTCGGGCAATGCATACATCCAACACCGGTGAAGCCTCTCATCGGGTACTTTCACTCTTTCTAACGGACAAACAACGGACCATCTTAAGAAAGACAAAAACACCCTAACAGAAAAGTTGATGAAAGCTGAGTTGGAACAATACAGCCGGTTGAATAACGCTGAGATTAAGGGCCTGACAGCCACTGTCAAAGTGAGATCACACCACGTGGCTAAAAAATAGCAGAGGCTATACAAGTCCCCCTTGACCTCATTGAAATTGACATCGCCCACAGTGTTCCAACCAAAAAAAGACTAAATAAAAATAATTGTCAGGCTCATGTCTAGGTTAAAGGGATACTTCAACGAAATTTGAAATATTCCCGTCGTGTTCAAAAATAGGTTGAATATGATCCACAATATCCGTAAATGACAATCGCCCGTTTGTATTTTGATCCTGGTGGCTGTATTTTTCGTTATAAACGGCCCACTCTGGCAAGCGCTCGGAGAAGGCCCAGCGCAATCGTGACGTAAATCGTCTCAAACGAGCAAAGCCAGGCAAAGCTACGGCGAGGCTGACGTCGAGAGGATGGCCTAGTCGTTCCAGCCACCGAAGCGGCTGCTTTGTACGAATTTTGAGTGACGGGTTAATCTTCTATAATCTTGTAGGGGGACAATAGCGACTTCTGCGACACACAAAAGGGATTCTCGGGAAGAGGGAGTTCCTCCTTCCCCCTTCTCTCGTCGTGGCCGGAGGCGAGACGATTTCCGTCACTAGCTCTCAAGGTTCCTAGACGAGCATTACAAACGAGGCGTTAGCGACATCCACCAGGTGCTCTTTGCTAATCGTTTAATTCGTTTTAAAATTCCTTTTCGAGACTTTTTTAACAAGATATTGGTATGTTCCATGTGATACTGCTCTTTTGGACACATATAGACCAAAAAATGAGCGCCGAAATTTCGTTGTAGTATCCCTTTAAAGCGCAACGTGTTCCTGGCAGCTGCCAAGAATCTGAAACTGTCTACCTCTAAAATCGGGTTAAAAATACCAGACCAGCGTGTCTATGTAAATGAGCATCTAACGCCAGACAATAAACAGCTTCTTGGTGCTACGATGTCTAGAAATAAACAAGTCACTTGGAAGCATGTGTGGACAATGAATGTCGCTGTTTTCGCACGGAAGACAGACGACTCTAATGTTCTCCGGAACTATTCCCTGAATGACTGGTCCAAAATGACGTGAGTGACGCCATTTTTCATAGATTTAGCACTCGATTCCTTATACTCTCACAGATGACACTCCTCCCTTTACACCTACTCAGTTTAGTACGTCAATAGCACTAGATACGAATAAATATCTTCAAGTTCTACACCTTAACATGCAATTTGCCATGAATAAAGCTGATGAGCTAACTGTTCTCTGAGACGATCTAACGCGTTCCTCGTTTTCTTACGGTGACAGTTTTTGTCTGAAACTTGGTGTCGGGCTGATAGTGATGTGGTATGTATTCCTGGGTATAATTTCTTTTTATATCAATCGCACAGAAAAGCGTGGCGGGGACGTTGCTATACACCTTTCCTGCGTGGGCGTCGCCATCTTCGATTCTGTAACTTCCGGTATGCGTGAAAACATCGCTTTCTTCTCGCCTCGACAGTAGAACGTGTAAACATTTTAATTGCAACCGTCAGTCGTTCTTGTTATGACCCTTCTATACTTTTTTACTTGTTCGGGGTTGTAATCTCTTGCTTTTTTGTTCAGAACGCTTACCGGATACGGGGATAACGTGGCTTGGTGCGAGGCTAAATGAAAAAGGTGTATACTGATTTAGCGGCTCTATAGTTCCCGCGAGCCTCCTTTATTTTGACTGAAACTGAAACTAAATATGAATAATACACCATTATTATAGCTTATTTAGTTATAACCAAATACACATGATGAGAGGAGGAAACAGCCGGGTAGGAAGAACGCGGGTTTTATGTGTGACCGTTCTAACCGTCTCAGAAAAGAAAATGCCAGCTTGCCTGGTTTCAAAAAGACTATCCAAAGAAAAGAGGCGGCACGCTGTGTTCTTTGTGATTGTGCGTCTAATTCATATACAAGTACATTTGAAGATCGACGATGGACGTCGATCGTCTTGAGGTAATGTAACGTATTAACATTATATAAGTAATAAACATAATGAAGGACCGAACGACTCAATTTTTCAATTCATGTATTGTAATAAGGCGGTAGCCTATTGTACTTATTGTTGATGAAGAGCAATATGAGGTGACGAGATAATGAATAAATAATGAGGCTCTATAAGGACGACGGCATCAGTGGCTATCGAACCACAACGTACAGTGCCAGACTTGTTTCAAGTATTGTGTACCCAAAGACTTTTCTTCATCCGCAACAGAATATGGTAGAATTAATGAGGATGCTGCTTTACAACTGCACGTGGAACACGAAAACTGCACTGCGCGAAAGTGCAGCTTATTCATTAATATGAAGGACAGATTTCTAGCAGCATCCCCTGATGGACTGCTTGGAACAAATGGCCTCGTTGAGGTAAAGTGTCCCCGTTCCAAAAGATTCTCATAGCCTACCGAAACCGCGAAGGAGTATGAGGCGAAAAATAAAAAAAGGAGCCTGGTGTGAAAGGTCCAAATCACCACGATAGCTTCTGCCACTAAATACAAGGGCAGTTACACAATACACAAAGATATCTTTGTGATTTCGTTATATTTACACTCAAGGGCATTGATATCCAACATATTTAGGGGGATGACACCACCTGGCCAAACAACATAGAACTTTTCTATTCAAGTTTTACAGGAAAGGCCGGACTTTTCCGCTGAAATTCCTCACGTAGACGAGCTGTCCGACCGAATAAACTGCCATTACCCCCGATCTGGGAATCTCTCGATCTTCGTTCGTAGGCCATAGCCATAGTGTCATGAGATCGAGGGGTGTGGCTCTTCGTCCGCCGAACATTGCTTCGGCGGGTAATTTTCTCATGGAAGATGAAACCGTCACGTGCTGCCGGAACAAGAACCTGGCGATTCTTCACTGAACTGCTTCTTCCGTAAGCTTCAAGAGGGCTTTGTTCGTTTCACACACCATATATTCTGCTTGCCCGCTGGTTCCAGGATGGTATAGTGCACTAATGTGGTTCCTGATGCCGTTTTTACTTTTCTCAAAAACTTGTTTATTTTATTTGAAAGCAGATTCGGCGCGTTATCAGAGAAAAGTATTTTCGGTGGGACAAAAGTAGCGAAAAGAGAGCGTAGAACGTCAATGACGCGTTTGGACGTCGTGGCATTACATCGCGTAAACTTTCAATCACTTACAGTACGCATCGACCGCGATTTCGCAGATGCGGATACGTTTCGCCACCCACCGACTAAATAGTGGACCGTTTTCAGTTACTGTTCATGATGGCGCTGGACTCGAGGAAGACTTAGAGTCTTTCCGCAAAGTTAGCCCAGCTTTCGAAAACAATCCCTGGAGAAGAGGAACAAGAGGGACAAAGGACAAACATAAATCTCCAAACACAGCTAGGTGACTGGTGCGCGACCGAAAAAATCCACCGGGTCCAGCTCGCTTGCACCTTTGCATTTAATTGCATTATAATCATAGCCCAGGTACCAGCACTTTTGTCGAAAACGGTAAGTGCTCGAAACGTCAACAACGTCGATAGCGACGTGCTGTGCTTGACACTTGACGCTTACCATTCGCTGAGACGAAACTTGCTTGTTCGTCTGCCACGAGTTGTCCGATATCAGGTGATCACCGCAACTCCATCTCCGACAAAGCAGGTCTTCATTGTCCGCATGCCCATAGTTAGCAATCATGTGAACTTATAAATTCCCGAACGCTCATCACTTACCGTCACCAAACGCCGCTCACTCATAGCGTCTTCATTGCTAATAAACGTCTTCCTATTTATATTGATGTTTTTTATCATATACCTCCTAAGCTGTACTTACAACATAATGTGTGTCGGTACTTCCGAAAATATTGCAACGGCGTTTGTTTTCTGGGCACAATAATGTAACAACCTTTACAACATCTTTCGGATCCCGTGAAACACAATATTTCGTGACGTCACTTTTCAGTCGTCATTATAATGGCGAGGTATATACAGTAAATCGCGAAGCAGTTTACTTGACGTCCACTTCCACTGGTGTCTTGGAAGATTGAGTCTACTAAGCGTGGATTCCTGCAGAAGAAGTTTTCATCGACAGAATATTGACACGTCAATCAACAATTGATTTCTTCTTGGTAAGATTTATTGCGAAAGCCCGTGGCTACTTAGTGGCAACCACCGAACCTCATGTCCCTATAGGGTGTATTCACTGGCGGCCATATCTGTGTGCGCTAATGCTAAGCCCGTGCTGATGGCTAGCTTCCACAGTTATTTTGCAACGTGCACCCCGCACCATCAAGATTGCCGGTCTTGGCAACCTATTAATGTGAGCTTGTTCTGAGCATGCGCTCTAAACAGTGACCTCAAATATGGCGGCCAGTGAATACGCCCTATATCAGCCTGACATTCTCGCATACATGAGTTTGCTGGGCCACGCTATTGAGCCAGCTGAGCACAGCTGGCAGCGGCGCGAGCAAGGCCACGATGGGAACCTGATGGTGCTCGAGCCATCCCACCGTGAACCAATATTTCGGCCACCCCACGGGTGCGTGTCGCCATCTATTGGTTCAACTAACGCCTTGTCCAAGAAAACTGTCGTGGGACCGCAGCCTTAAGCTAGTATTTCATGGCCTGGGGTAATACCACAGCATGCAATGTTCAGAAGCTTCTGATCTTGCAAAAGAAAATGTTATGCGCTATTACAAAAGTTCCATATAACTAGCCAGCCGGGCAGGCTTACCTGCAGTTTAAAATGGTGCCTGTATATAATTTACCTGAAATAGATGTGTGTGTTTTTACAAAAAAAATAATCGCAAAAAATTCTAATTTTCTTTCACATATTTTTTCTACTGTGCCCCACAATACGCCTGATACAACCAGGGAAAAGGACGCTTTTGTTTTACCTAGACGTAGGATGAACCATGGCTTTACTAAGTTACGGTATATCTTGCCTATGTTTTTGAATTCAGATCTATGTGATCACACAAGTGATATGTCTTCTTCCGTCCTCCGGAACGCTTTTCTATAATTTGTTTGTACTTCAACCTTGTGTAACTTGTGCGAAATACGCGCAAAACTTTGTGTACCTCAATATGCTTTTCATTTGCTTTATATTTTATTTGTGCCGCGTTGGCAGGCTGGCAGGCCCATCAAGCAGTGGGCGAAACTGTTTTTTTCTCGCAACCCTCAGTTTGTGTTTCAAGCTGCACTAAAACGCTAATCGATTGTTTGATTGACATGCGTCGGGGAAGCCGCTTGGCTATTTCGTATTGGGCGGTCGCAACCAGTGTTAAAAATTGAGGAGACGTTCCCCTGTTCCGATCCTGTCATGGCCTTAGTTAAAGGGATGCTGAATCGAAATCTGGATTCCACAAAACCAACGGCAAAAGCGTGCAGTGGGATGCTACAAACACCAAAACATCACTCATACAGCGATATCTCAAACGGATGACCGTATTTTTCAAGAAAAGGAGGCGCATTTGACAGGTTTATTGACGTCATGTTTCTTCGAGAAGGAGAGGGAACGGCCTCGCGTCTTTTCCGCCTCGCCGCCTTGAGGGACCGAAGCGAAGAGAGGAGGAAACTTGGTATCTTGACGTCACGCGCGTCGTCGGCCTCGTTCAATCTCGACCTCTTTTTCTCAAAATACGGCCGTGCATTCGAGATATCGCCTTACGAGTGATGTTGAAGGCATTGTAGCGTCCCGCCTTCATCTCCTGCATTGTTTTTCTGAAATCCCAATTTTGGTTCACCATCCCTTTAACCCGACCCCATTGCTGTGTCTGTGTGTTCTGTGTATATGTTTCACGGGCTGGTCTAGGGTCGCCCGAGAACGCCAAGTCCTCGCTCACGAGGGAGGGAGGGTGTGTGAAGAAAATGGGAGACGTATTTTTTTGTTTGTTTGAAGATAACCTGTTTTTAGTCAGTCGGAATGCAGCGTTCGTCAGACGCTGGTCTCTCTGTTTTTCCTTCGTCAACGAGCGCAAACTAAATGTGCCACAACAAGCGAACGCTCAGTGTCGGCCTCCGGTCCCATGCGTGGGACCTATCTTCAAGAGCAGCTGGGTGTGCGGATCCAGAAGAAGGTCTCTCAGTGCCCTGTTTCTTGCGCCTCTTCGCCGGTCCGGCTTCAGAATCATCCAGCGAGCGAAAAAGACGACGGAGAGGCCACCGCGATGGCACCAGGAACGACACCGCGATGTTCATGATTTCTCAACTGCGGCGGACGTTGGTTTTCGGTAAACGTGCTAGTGAAGGTGTGTACGTGAGCATATGACTCACCTTATCGGTTTTATTAATGGAACTACCATACATCTTAGGAATTTATCCAGCGGCATTTTGAGTACTTCCAAATATATATATATATATAAATATTTTTTTTTTTAAGGAAAAGAATTCAGTTGTGTCAATTTGGTCTGAGGAAAAGTCTTTTCAGCTTACGGACAGAACCCACTGCCGCCTGAGATCGGGCTCATGTAGAAAACGATGGAGCTTAAAGACATTGCAGCCGCACCTGCCGGAGTCTGTGCAAGCTACATAGGTCCTCGGACAGTATACGACGCTTCCTGTCGTTGTTCGTGTACCTATAATCGAGCAATGGGGTCCAGATGAGCTGGGGACTATCACCATCCAAGGCCGTGGCTTCAACTAAGTTTGGGAGTTTGAAACAGAAAATAAAGAGCACACCAAGTTCGGGCAATGCATACACCAAACACCGGCGAAGCCTCTCATTCAGGACTTTCACTCTTCCTAACACACCAGCAAGCGAAAAAAACGCCGGTAGCCCTTTCACCTCTTCTCTTTCGCCCTCTTTTAGTAAAACGGTTTATAAATGATGAAATATCGCAGGTGATTCCTCGCTAAAAGTTGCTGTGATTATGCGGTGACCTAGTGCTGAAACAACTTCCATGGGGCACTACATGTGACACACAGCTTCAATTCTCACTCATTTCAACGCTTAAACAAAGTTGGGAAAATACGAAAATCCCACGCTAAACGTTCTATAGATCCTGAACACGCCTCCAACTCCGAGCACCGCTATGGCGATACGACTGATGCTGTCTCACGAGTCACAGGAGATTTATCCGGAGTGATCTTGCGCAAAAAAGCGCATAAAGTATAATTTTTTCAAGTTTTCGTGTTACACTTGCTTCAAAGATTACGAACAACTAAATTGTCGACAATCAGCGACACATCACGACTGCCACGCGCTGAACCAACTTGCATCAGCAATCTCTAGGTGCTGCAATCTTGCCGTTGACGTCACGGATTTTATGAGGTCACGTGACTAGTGGATATTTTTGCATACAACATGGCGATGACAATCGGGGAAAAGGGGGGGGTGCCACTTTCGGACTCCCGGTTTGTCAATCTAAGCCCCTCCACCTCGTTGGCGTTTTCGCAAACTACGTCAATAAATCTGGCGGGAGTTTCAAAAGTAGGTTGAATTATCTTTTTCTCTGAAAAGACCCCTCCCAAACTTTGCATCTTTAGGAAGATAACAAGGAAACATTTACAGTCGTTTGAAACAACAATTATCAGTTAAGGGGTTTTCGGTGGCTTTTTAGGCTTGATTTAGAAGTCCGCATTTGACTATGACTGACAGCGTTAGGACCGCCTGTTACAACTTCCGACCACATGGCTGCTGCGGCAACCATGGTCTGGGCCTCCCACCGGTTGAAGCAGTGCGAAAAACCGAGAACATTACACATTCCGCCAAGTGAAGAGTTGAGGTCTCGTGGCGTCACAACAAGAACTAACGTAGTTATTGTTGTTGTTTTTGGCACGAGCAGAGAGACTGTTCATCCCATACAAAACGAATAGCCGGCAATATCCCATCCAATCCGTTGTGTAAGGATGCGAGTCATAGCTCAGCTGGAAGAACTTACACTCAAATATCTCATCCAGCTTCTAGCGACATTTGGTTTGGTTGAGGTGTCTGAATGTTGGTCTATCCCCTCTGCATAATTCACAAGCGCGCATTGCTCCGCAAAGTTAAGCAAAATACGAAACGAAATGTTTTCGAGTGATAAGATGATGACGCCGATCTCTTTGTTATGCGTATTGTTGTTGTCGAATGCGCGTATGGCGATAAAGATACGAGCCATCAAGTGGGTGATAACAAAAAGGTAGTCGTTCTTACCGTGCGGAATCAGCCACGTTGCCTATGTCCACCATTCTACCGCAGCAGAGATTCTTGGTACCTGCCATGTCCCACTCAAACCTCATTGGCTTATCTTGAATTTCAAATATATATTCAATGGCAAAATAAACAAGATTATACTGAGCTACGCCCAAAAACAAGGGGCGTCGTCTCACACCCTTTTGTCCCATATGATGCACCCCAGCACTTTAGTTTGCCGTACAGCGCATTAAAGGCGAACACATGTCCCCAACTTTTACAAGGCGCTTCGTAACGCTGCGATATAACTTATTAAAGAGCCAAAGTACGTATCGAAGACTCAATAAAAAAAATTAGGTTTTGCTACAGCGCCAAAAAAAAAACGATAATTTGTTTTAGTCATTAAGACGTGCATTAAAAGTTTTAATAGGTGGAACGAATCTGCTATCAAGCCGCTCGTAAAAGTTCGTACCGTCGGTTGGACGCCAGTGCGCTGTATGTCGAACTGAAGTTTTGGGGTGCCTCATATGGGGCATGGGGTCTAAGAATATACCCTTCCTTTCTGAGAGTGTATATGGTATCTGTTTTTTGTCGAAACTGCCAAACAATCAGAGAGCAGGCTTATAATTATAATTAGAAAGATAGCGAATTTTCAGTTGTCACCTTGTATTTATCGATGGCTGGAAGGGTAATGCTAGGCTCGGATCCCGGAAGCAAGACCATGCAGGCTCCGACAGCAATCGTGGCGTTGAACATGGTGAGCCCTGACACGTGCGTCAGGGGTGCAGTTCCCAAGAGGATGTCGTTCCCGTCATATGACCGATTCCTGGGGTCACTGCGTTTCCGGCAGGACGAGAAGGCAACAATGTCCCGTGAGCAATATCTAGCGTGACACGTCCACCCGCCGATCAGCCCAAGCTCGCTGCCCTCAATGATGCTCGGGTTGAGCGCTTATCATGAAAGTTTACGCAGTGTCGAAACCTCAGTGAATACAGCATGCTCACATGGAGATCTGTAATACCGACAGGCTGATGATTAAAACATGAAAATATTAGTGCTTAGTTAAATTCTGAGCTCTAACCGCTTCGTCAGCTCCAGGGCAGAGCGCTGCCTTCGGGGTTTCAGGTCGCGGGTTCGAATCCTGGCTAAGGTGACCGCAATCTGCCGGAGGGTTATTGTGGTCGGGAAATCCACTGATGGTCGAAATTAACCTGCGGAATCTAATGTCTCGGTGTTCCACCTTCCGCAATTCCTCTGCCGATCCTTGTGCTTTTGTCCTGAGTGAGCTTTAAAGAGCAACTTGAACCACATCGGTATAGAGCCCTGTTGTTCAGAAGGGTTAAATTAAAGGTTTACTGTTACAAAGGCAAAGAACATAGCACGCCTGATACGCAAGCGCACGCACGCACACGAACAAGCATGCATAAAAATATTGTAATCGCACATCTCTGTTATCAAACTGCTTTCTAAATTTTAACGAAAAATTATATTGATATCACTACCTGTATATGACAACATATTGTAAGCCATTGCTTCTCTTCGACTTCATCAGAACAGTGAATTCCAGGGGATTGCACTCCCTACAACTGCACTGTGCAGTGCATGAGGTTGGCGGATTTTAGCGAACTCACGCCTGGGAAGCCGACTGCACTCGTCGTCTCTAATGATAAACACTACATATATACATCAATGAAGCACGTACAACCTGCGGTAGTTGGTTTTTGACTCTGTTAAAGTACACACAGGACTGAAGAAGCGTGAATACTGACCTTATGATGCAGGCGCTTGCTACAATATTTTTGCTGGAGAGCATAACGCCTTTTGGAAATCCAGTAGTGCCACTTGAGTAGATCAGTGCCAAGAGCTGCTCTGGATCCCCACTGGGCACCGGCTGAAGCTCGCACAGGGGAGCGTTCTTGAGCATCGCAAAAGACACCATGTTTTCTCGCTCACCGAAGATTACCAAAGTCTGCAAAATAACCAAGAAGGATAAATTGTTGGAACTCTTATATAGTTTATACTGACGCCTAAATGAGCATGGTTAGATTAGTAGATCGAATTTAAAATACGTCTTATCCAGTTAAATATCTCAGAGGATGGGAAAAAAGTCGACTAATATTTTGGTTCACCATGAATAGTATAACCTATACCTGTCAAACCAGTCTTGAAATTCCAAAGCCACTTTCTCTGCGATTTGTGTGAGCATGCGTAGCAATGACGGTAAACTTAGCTCAACTGTTTAGCATATGGTTTGGGTGCCTATATCCTTACGAAGACATGGTCGACCAGTGACCACCAGCTGCCGTATCTTTTGGGCTTGAAGGTAAACTTTCGGCAGCCCTCTGCCTGGCTAGAAATATACATGAAGTGAAAAATAGGAACTCTAACCGAAAACAAATAAACATAAGCATGAAAATGTTTATTGCATTTTTGGTTAGAGTCAATATTTTTCGCTTCATATCTGTTGGGCAACAAAAGCACCGGTACAGTCAAGTATCGTTAATATGGACCCTTTTAATATGGATACCCGGCTATATGGACACCATTTTCGAGGACAAATTGGGAAAATACATGCATTTTTGTCTCGTTAATATGGACAACTCACGTTATGGACGATTTTTTGGGGAACGGAGGCGTCCATATTAACGAGACATCACTGTATAACTTGGTGCAGTAAGAGTTGTGGTGAACTAGCAATTTAAGGAAATGCGTCGGATTACAGCAAAAGTTTAAGCAAACTATCAGTCATGAGTACACATCTTACATACATACTGGAAAACATAATTGTTGTTGTCAAGTAGAATTCTACCTGCCGGTAGCGTGTCCATTTTTACTTTCTCGAGGACATACCAACCTCCCGGAGAGCTTTCCAGTTTAATTTTTGTGTTAGGGGCGATGTGGAACGTGGATTGTATACCAGTTGAATGAGCGGAAATGGTATTAAAAATGTATTACTTTATAATCATCAATAGAAATGCCGACTCTAGTAGCGTCACAAATATGCATTTCGTTGGTATCATGTTTTCATTACTGGATATTAGTAATGGAGTTTGACCGAATGTAACCACTATCAAATATTAATAAAAGCTCACAATAAAAATGCGTGTGCTCTAGATATAAATAATGAATCGGGTACGAAAGTAGAATATATCAGTCACCTGAGCTGGGAGGAAGCAGAATGACTTACAGAGGTAGAAATGCGGCAATTTGTATACGCTTAGTGTCTAAAGGCATGTAGCCACTTTTTGACAAATTATGTTTCAGGCTTGGTCATTTGCACATTCCTCTCCATCGATCACCTTTACTGACTTTTCTGATGCTGTAAAGTGCGAGATGCGTGCAAACATGTCGTCTGTGGCGTTGTGCGACGCGTTGGGAAGATGTCCGACTACGTCAAAAATCAGGGCGGTCGGATTGGGTCTATGTATCTGCTGCGTTTTTGGCCCGTCAAATATTTTGTAGTGCATACATTTTGCGCTTAATACGCAAATGTATTATTTAGGGGATATTTGAACACAATGCGTTGGAATCTCTGAAACCCCAAAATGTCGCGGTTAACTTTGATTGTCCCTAGACCGTCCGAATTGCTTGTTATTTTCTCCAGCCCCGATTGAAGCAAGACACGAAAGATTTCTTCTTCATCCCATTCACTAACGCGCTTTCGACATATAAATTGATATTTTCTCACCTCCACACTTGATATGGCTGCACAGGCGGATTTTGTCTTGTCTGCATTAGCTTCATCGCAGAAGACCAGGCTGGGGCGGCTGTCTCCGAACTGATAAGTGAGTTCTCCTGAAATATTCAATAATTTTATTTAATCAACAAAAAGATTCGTAACTGAGCGATATATTGCATTAATTTTGATATAATTACATGATGGCAGGTGGCCAAGAACTTATCCAGAAATAAAATATAGCTCGTGTATATCTCATATAAAAGAAGAAGAAAAAAAAACGACGGTCGCTTGCGATTTTTGACACGTAATTTATAGAGTATGTCGAGAGTATAAAGTATATTCAACAACTACAAAAAAGATAACAAACTGGGTCGCCCTATTAATATATTAACCTATCGATTAAGAGCCTAAATAAATATTACTGACTAATTTCCTACCCGATTTTGCGGTCAAATGCCGACCCTTCTATCCGGCGATCGCGGGCATTATCTCTGTCGCTATCAAATGCAGTCTCAGTGTTTAAATAATTGGCTAGATTGCTGGTCCTTAGGTTTCGCCTTGTTTTCAAAGCACACAACGTCAATTATTTCCTCGAGACCTAAATATACCTCAGCATAACAAGCTTTTATTTATAAATATATTTTTTATATCTCCGCTATTTTTGTTATCTGGCCTTTGTTAATAAACAAGGTGACAAAAAACAAGATTTGAAATAAAGTAGCATTTCTAAAATGCGATGATCAAGCATCGCAAGGCGCAATACAAATGCAAGCTAATTGCAGTCCCCTAATGTGCAAATACATAATCACAAATGCGCGATATTGAACAATTTTACTAACTTTAATAATAAAGCAGTTAACTTTGTTTTTATTCATTAAAACACGACGGATTGCTTAGCTGATTATTCCTTAATAACGCGCGGCACCAATAGAAAGGTAAGGACGGTTAAACGCTGAGTTGCTTTCCCCGAGCATATTGTCCCAGTTTCTTTGTATTTTATGTATTTTCAACTTTATTTTTCTTGAACGACGCATTGAGCTCGGTTGCTGTAAGCCACATAAAGTTTTGAAGTATGGAGACATTCAGAGGTTTTAGGGGCCATTGTTGACTAAGTTTGACAGAATCCGCCAAACATTCCTATGACACGACGGAGTTTGCTCGAAGAGTTGTCACCAGGCACGAAACTGCCTTGGCTCATGGAGCCCGTGATAGAATAGACAGACCCAGTGCATGTGTTCTTCGTAAGCTTACGCCTGCAGGCTTGTCGGCCTGCTTTTAAAACAAGAATTCTTATCTTCTCCATTATTGTCCGTACCATTGTGTATAGCTTGCAATGTCAGATTTTAGACTGAAAAGTGTGTTTGTCCTTGGAGCCTGCACCGGATGCATAGTCCACAGAGGATGTTTATTGTATTTATGTTTTACTCCTAAAATTGATATGTCAACAGCTCCCCGACAAATAGCACTTCATGCTGACTAATAAATCAAGACGAATGACAATCATTTCCTGAAATTGTATTGCTTTAATGATTTATACTTTTTTAATTGAAAGAAAGTAGTATGAAAGTTCTATGTTTTATTTCGGAAGTATCATGACCATCTTTTGAACGACTTTACAATCACTTTTTTACTTAAATATTATTTAAAAACCATAAGCAGTGGAGTGTTATTCCATTAAGATCAAGCTTCATCTGCATTGTTCGCTTATCGCGAATCTCAGTTAAATGTAACATGCAAAGGCATCGATGGCGAAAGCGACACTTGCAAGTTTCGGCACGAAAAAGCTTAAAGGGGTACAGAATCGAAACTTGAAATATCCCCGGAACCCCTTGAAACGGGTGAAGCATAATCCATGATATTCGTAAATGATAATTACACGCTTGCATCTTCAGCGGAGGGCTAGTAGTTTTCATTCTAACCGACGGATTCAGGCGAGGGCTTCAAAATCGGCCATCGAGGCGGCGTCATGCGTCTCGGGATATTTTCCGGGACGTCATGCTCGCAACGTCAGGGGCCCAATTCCTCAGGCGTACCATGAAGTCTGAATATGTGTTGGTGCATGGATGGATGGATGGATGTTAATGTGTATACACTTTCTAACAGGCGGTAGTTTGCGCCACTAGCCTAAGCCTAAAAAGACAAACATGATTCCTCCCGCCCTTCTAGGCCAATCTTTCTCCCCCTACCTATCACCAGGCAGTGCGCGATATCACCGGGATGACCTTTAGAAAATCGGGCAAAGAAACTAAACACATCACACCCGCCTCCCTCCCCCCCCGCCAAGGGAGTCGCCGATTTTCCTCTGGTCTATCCTTGGCGGCGTTACCCCAGCACCGGACCCAGTAGGGAACAGGGCGTAGGTTTGGGTCAGAGCCAAGCGGAGGGAGTCACACTTTTCCTTCTGCCCCGCGTGTCTCTAGATGTGCTAGTTAGTTGTGCATCATTGAGATTTCCCTAGATAATATCCAGCAATCGTATAATCGCCTCTTTCTTGGCTGTGATCCTTTTTCTCTACCGTCCTTCCATCGTCGCCAGCAAAACCCAGGCTCCCGGCCAAATCTGTTACTCCTTCAGGGAGTGCAGAGCGAAGCCCCATGCACTTCAATACCAAGTTCTTTAGTGTATCGCTCACATTATGGCAGGCACCTCATAATCTGTCCGTCTCAAGGAGGTTATAAATAACTTCTGGAGTGGAGAGGCGCCTCGCGCTGACGCCGACGCTCCGCCATCTTGCGAAGGGCAAAAAGCGCCGTGAACCGTCGTAGCCTCTGTGAGAAGAGGTCAAGGCGTACAGCGATTTCTCGATTGATTGGTGGCATGAATTGATTGTGGTTTTACGCGGTATGTTTTGATTGCTTTCAGGCCAGGCTGAAAGCACTTCAACTGATTATGGTTGTTTCGTGCGTCGCGTTCGGGTGCATGAATCGTGTGAAGACGCCAGGGATAACATTTCACTCGTAAGCATGCATGACCTTTCGTCCTTCCGTTTTGCTGTGCATACATAAACTAGCAAGTGTAAGCGCTAAACGCCTCTTATTTGCGATTTCCCGGACCGCCAGCTGCTCGCGTTGGTCCCAGTGCACGTTAAAAGGCAGTTAACAAGCTCGCCGCCGGTCAGTTAATTTAAATCGCGTGCGCGTTTCTTTTTCTTTGCTTGGGGGGGGGGGGTGCGCAAAGTAGCAATATTAGGCGTCAATTCAGTCAGCACTTTATCATTTTTCGCCTGGTAAGGTCGTCGAGCTCCTCTGTGTATTAATTTTGCTCACAGCAGTTGTCCCATGTATTGAACCTGCTCCTGCTTTCTGTCGTATTGTTATCTTAGCACACGAGGTTTTTTTGCAAACAATAGCACTCTGTTCGCATATATGCTTCTGTAATGGTTACGTGCAGGTCAAAGCAGTGAATGCCTTCAAATGAAAGCATGAAACGTGCGCTAGATATCGCCCGTGTTTGCAAATTTCCCAAGGAAGCAGTGCGTGTGCCGCCTGGGAACGTGCTGTGAGGCGAGATTGCTGGAAACCGACGGAGAACGACCGTCTTTGCTCAGTTCACTTCGAAGCCGATTGTTTCGACGAAACTGGGCAAACAGTGAGACTGCGGCCTGGCAGCCCACCTACGAACTTCCTAGCATTCCCAGCACATCTGCACAACCCTGTGAGTACCTGGATTGGTTAAATACCTGTAGTAATATTTAACTTACAAAAAATGAGCAGCACGCGAATAAAAAATCTTCTTTGCGTGTACTATGTAATGAAGACCCGTATTGTACTTGGCACGCGCTGTGTCCTTCTGCAGCAAACTGCAGATTTTGTCAACAAAATTATCGTAAGAGACTGAAAGTCATTTCGTTTCTCCTGTATTCTTTTCATCCAGCAAAAGCGAAAACGAGAACCTCCCAAGTGTCGGGAGATGGTACCCGTGGCACCACCTGATATTGCTGCTGAACGGGGACCTGCTGTAGAGCCCTGAAGTGACGTCACCAACAAAATGCGGTACCTCCAAAAGCAGAGGAGTCTGAGGACAAACTCCAGCAACTCAAGAAAAAGGTGAAGACCCTACAACAAACCAGGCGAAGGCTGTCGTTGCGCTACAGCAACGCTCAAGAGCTCCTGAAGGAACTTAAAGATCAACAGGTTTTGAACGAGAAAGGCCTGGAAGTCTCTGAAGCTACATTTTCACCTGGCATCCAGCAGCTGCTTTCAAGAGCTGCAAAAAGGGCAACAAAAAATTTCCTCTGAACTATGTGCATTCGCTTTAACATTGCACTTTTATTCACCAGCTGCCTATGAATATGTGCGCACAAAGTTTAATAATGCTTTGCCCTCACAGCGCACCCTGCGTGAGTGGTATAAGGCAGTGAACGGTGAACCTGGATTCACATCTGAAGCAATAAACTTCTTGAAGAACGTGGTGGCGCAAGGTAGGGGTGAGCCTCTGCTGGCAGCACTCATGGTGGACGACATGGCCATAAAGAAGCATGTTCAGCTGGTCGGCAATAAAGTTGTTGGCTACATTGATTTTGGCAGAGAGATTCCTGACGACAGCCTTCCAGAGGCAACAAACGTCTGTGTCTACATGCTTGTGGCACTCAACATGAGGCTCAAGCTGCCCTTGGATACTTTCTCATCGATTCCCTTTCAGGCTCAGAAAGAGCAGAATCGACCAAAAATGCCTTCTAAGGGTTGAGTCAAGAGGGTCAACATTGTGTCACTCACTTTTGACGGAGCAGCCTCCAACTTCAAAACGGCCAAGTGTCTTGGTGCCGACATGAGCAGTCATACAATGAAGACCGGTTTCGACCATCCAGCAGAAGCATCAAAGAAAGTGTGTGAAATTCTAGACGCTTGCCACATGATTAAATTAATTCGTAACTGTCTCGGGTCTGTCAGTCGTCTACTGGACGACAAAAGCTCTGCCCGTGAAATGGTCCTACATTGTTGCGTTGGAAGCCCTACAAGCACAGGAGGGTTACACCTTGGAAACAAGCTCACGAAGGTTCATCTCGAGTGGACGAAGCAGGAAATGAAAGTCAAGCTAGCGGTGCAACCTTTGAGTTCCTCAGTGGCAGATGCCCTTGACTTCTGCGAGTTTACTCTGAAGCTGCCCCAGTTCCAATGTGCACACG
Source organism: Ixodes ricinus (assembly GCA_037355805.1). Taxonomy (NCBI): domain Eukaryota; kingdom Metazoa; phylum Arthropoda; class Arachnida; order Ixodida; family Ixodidae; genus Ixodes; species Ixodes ricinus. The sequence continues at coordinate 13,045 of JAZHYW010014388.1, read as the reverse complement.
CCACAGCGCGGTACAACGTATTTTTGACCGACTGTTTGGCCTCCTGAATTCAAGAAATCCTCTGGCCAGGTCCTACAAAACACTACTGTGCCATGGAAACGCAGCTGCGTGGAGGGCATTTCTGCATAAAGCGGAGAGCTACATCAAAGGGCTGAGGGATGCAACCGGACGACCTATCACTGATGGGTAAACAAAAAATGGGTTTCTTGGCTTACTAGCCTGCATCAAGAGCACTGAAGTTATTTTTAATTACCTGGTAGCAACAGGGAAGCTGAAGTACAAATTAACACACAAGATGTCCCAAGATCACCTGGAAATATTTTTCGGCTCCATCAGGGGAAAGGAGGGTACAACAACAATCTAACTGCCTGGCAATTCAAAACGGCTTACAAGCGCCTGCTTATTCAAACGGAGGTCAAGTCGTCCGAAGCAGGCAACTGTTCTGCGGATGTAGTGACAGTATTAAGCGTGTCAAGTGGTGTAACAGACGTCGAACCGTCCACTGCTGTTACTCAGCAGAGAAAATGCTCCACTCTCGGAGCTTTCGACAATGACCATGACTATACCTATCGCGTGGACATGCCACAAAGCCTGTCAGGAGTGGTTGAGTCAGTCGTGCCATACATTGCAGGATTTGTAGTTCGCAAGGTTCCCTCTAGTACGTCTTGTGAAGACTGCCTTACTGCTCTCCACTCGAACGAGCTTCCTGCGCTCATCAAAGCAAAGAGCCATGGCGGACTTGTGGCACCCTCAAAGGATGCACTTGCCATTTGCGACGCTGCAGAGAGAGGCCTCAGGGTTTTGCAGACTCAGTGCTCCAACACGAAAATCTTGCAAGTAAGATGCAAGAGCCTAGCTATGACTATGGTTTTCGAGAGGGCATTGTTCGCACAACTTGAGCCCCACCTCCTTGACTGCGACCCACTGGATAATCACATCTACAAGGTATCAAAGAAGATTGTCGAGTATTACTTGATGATACGAATTCATCACATCACCAAAGAGGTTAACAGGGCAAATTGCAGAAACAGGATGCGGACAGTGCTGTCCAGGCTGATAATATTTACGAACCAATAACTAGTCAGGAACTTCCAAGTGGCTGTGCAGTCATGCGACGTGCGAGGTTTACGCAGGTGCTTTACTGTATTTTCCTGAGCTCATTTCGCTCATTTCTAATTTTCGTCCAAATAAAATCACTTTTGGTAACGAAAACGTTGCAGGTTATTTTTGCAACGTTTCTTACTTGCAGTGCCTTGAACAAGACATGTTGGAAGCTTAAAATATGAGAATTCGACCATATGGTAGTACCTGTGAGGAGTATTAAGCCTTTAGTCATTAAAACTTCTAAATAACTATGCTCTTGTCCTTTCAGTAAATGCTTAGGTTGTGTTTACAATCTCAAGCAGCTATAAACTAGGTATTTTAAAAGAAAGGCTGCATCCTAACATAGATTTTGATAGAAAATTGGGAACAAGACCTACCTGGTGGAAAATCTCCATGAACGGGTATTGATGCATTCGCGCGATAAAGATTGAAGTGTTTGAGTCTCTACTCTACGAAGTAAAAGTTAAAAAAATATCTGGTCATTTTGAAAGCATGTGGCACTCTTAAAATAAGTCGGCATTTCCGTTTTACAAAATATGACCTCTACTCAGGCCTGACTCAGACGAACACATGCGAAAACTCCGATTTTTTGCGGGCCATTCTGTGCAACTTTTCTCGTGAGACACTAAGCATTTCGCTTAAATCTATTGGATGTGAAGACTTCCTAGAGCAGAAGAAAATATCAGAAAGAATGTAGTCGGCTAATATTTGCTTTTTCATCATGGGGAATTCACCCTGCGCACAACAGCAATAAACCGCGCCCAAAGACTCCCGCCCGCGACAAGATAGCGCCGCTAGCTTTTGCCCCTTCCAACATGGCCGCCGCCGGGTTGGCTTGGCTTCAACCGCCCGCATTCGCGGCTATGGGGGACCGCCACTTCAGAACTTCTATAGAACCTCCTTGGTCCGTCTCCTGAAATTTAGCCCTATGCGTCTTCGTCCTCAAAACTCCCGTTCTCGCCTCAAACAGTAAAGAACTTCCTAGTGAATTGTCAGATACATTTTAATTCTTATGTCCTTTTTTGTGTCCTGTCGATTGTTAGAGCTCACTTTTTTGTATTCCTACCTTCCACATTTTTTTTCTGCCTCTTTAACGCCTGTTTACACTGAAGTAGTCTGCTCAGCCATATCACTTGTATGTAGGTATCTAAATGTAAGCTTTCGGGTTCGGTTTGTCCATTTTGTGTTTAAACTTTTAACGTATAAAACATGAATACCTTCCGTACCCACTGCGTATCATCCATTTCGGTCAACCTTCGATTAAATTTTACCTTACTAATTCCCTTCCTGCTCTCAAAAGACGACCAGCCCATGTCCCCCTGTACTCCCTCATTTGGTGTCTTGCTGTGTGCTCCCAGTGCCAATCTGCCTACTCTTCTTTGTCGAATCTCTAATCCTGACTGAACCTCTAACTTTATGCACAGAACCCCATTGCCAAAACACAGACCTGGTACCATCACTTCTTTCTATATACCTTTACCACTTCATATCTCTTATAGTTCCATAGATCCTTGAGCTTCATAATAGATGAATTTATTTTCCATTTTCTTAATATATTCTCCTCATGTTCCTCTCGATATTTCCTTCTATTAGTGAGCCAGACTCCCAGATATTTGTATTTTCCTACATGGTCCATTACAATGTCTTGTATCCTCAGGGGTCCCCTCTTCTCGTCACTGAGCACAATTATTTCAGACTTGTCGCTACTAACACTCATGACCAAGGTGTCCCCTTCCTCTCCACATATCACAGCTAGTTCCTACAACGTATACCTGTTCTCTGCCACAAGTACTACGTCGTCCGCATACATCAGTCCTAATAATACTTGTACTAAATTTCTTCCTCAATCCATATAACTCCTATCAAAACCCAAGTTGCTCTCCTCTAATTTTCTTTCCATTTCGCTGAGATATATCATAAGAGTAGTGGTGACAGTGGAAAGCCCTGCCTTAGCCCTCTTTTCATTGCTGTGGGTTGTGTGGTTTCTGCTTCCCATGGTATACCCAAATACCATGTAAGCCAATACTGGCAACTCCCGCGAATCGCGGGCGAAAAGTGATCGCAGCGCCCCTGGCGAGCTCGGAGTCTCCGCTAGCAGACGAATTCTCCACAACGCATTGGTTTTGCCTATCTCCGTGCGAGGTGACCAATGAAAAAAAATTGTCACGGGTATTCGCTGCTTTGAATGTTGAAAAGTAGGTTCCACCTCATGAGTCAAGGACATTTTCTTCACGTGGGAAAGATGTTACAGCTTGTAGGGTGCGATTTTCGGGCTCTCCTGAAGAAAACACTCTGTCAGAACTTACGTAAGCCAGGCAAAACACGAATGTACCTTCGCCCTGTTTCTTTAAAAAGGGCAATGTAAACATCTTTTAGAACATTGCTACGTTTCAACTTTACTGTTCATATTGATCCATTCGTTTTGTTGTTGCAATTTCAATTTCTCATGAATGTATTGCTTAAAACCGTTTCGTCGAACAGGCGAGCTGGCTAATCCCGATCGTCTCCGGATGAAGAAGCAAAAGGCAATTTCGAACCACGTATGTTACTGCGATGTCAGTATGCTCTGGAAGAAGACGATTGTGCACATGCAAATCTGACGCTATTACTGAAACTAATAAAAGCGTAGTTACAAAAAAGAACACCCGATGGACGGTCGTGCACCTCCTTCCATTTTTCAAAATCTACTTTCTTTTTATGATTGAGGCGACGCTACGCCGCCGCGGTCTTTCTTCCTCCTGCGTTTATGTGTTTTGTTTGCTTTTTTCTTTCTTGTGCTTACTTGACGTTCGAACCATCGCGTATTTTGCTTTGCCTTGTTTGGCTTAGTTTTTACTTTCTTTCCTTCGCTTCGTCGCTTACTACCACCGGTTCGTCTGCTACGCTATGCCCGGACATTTGGAGGGCCGTCTGCAACATTGTTGTTGTTGTTGTTTTGCATTGTCGTTTGTGATAACCTTCTATGTTCGCCTTAGATTGAGTTTCTGATCCGAAATCTTCATATGTACTTTTTGATACTTAATAAATATATTAAGAAGTGTAAGCTCGTTATACATTTCTATTTAGATTTTATTTGAGTATGCGGTCACGTCTGCTATGGGTTATCGTTGGTTGATCAACCGGCCGCCTTCGGGCATACACCAGCGCATACTTGGAGATGGCAGGCATGCCATGTGCCTGCCATCTCCACTGCAAGAACAAGTTTTCGTGATGTGGTAGAAAATCCTTCTTCCCCTTCCCGAAGACCGAGCAAACGTGAGTAATTAAGTTACTTCAAATTAAACTGGAAGAGGTATCCAAGTCTGGCCTCAAAATCGCCACTGACGCCTCAACGGACAAATATTTCACCAAACAAGAGTTCAGCTGAAAACGCACTTGAGGCCGCTGATCGACACTCAAAACAAAGGCACGGTGTGCAAGGAGTGCCTGGACATGTATGCCAACAAGTACTGGAATGTACTTTCAAACTGCTGCGCCAAGCGAGCAAACAAACAACCTGCCAAAGTCACTGGGAAAAGAAATGCGAATGCAAAAACAGGTCACACACTGCTAGCACGATGCAGATTGCAGTGTTCGGCTCTTACTTACCGGGCAGTGTGAGCTGGACTACGTTATTCCTTTCCTCTCTCTTTTTCTTGGTTCCTACCAACGCCGCGAAAGCAAATAAACAAACGTGTAACGTGCAGCTACAAAAAAAAAATGTGAAGCTTTTTTTAATGATTTCGTCGTGTTGTTTTCGCTTTGTTTGTTGTGGACTCAACACCAACGGCGAGCACCACCTGCTAATTTTCAATGCTCCTACCGACGCCCCGTGCGATCGTCGTCGTTGAAGGAGGTCTTTGCTGGGTGATTTGTATCTTTGTATCGTCTGCTAAGTTCTTCGTTTCATTCGCCGTTGTTCGCGACTGTTCCCCATTTCTTTCTATTTTCGTCTGGGATGGGGACCCCATCTTTTCTGCAAAGTTCGGAAAGTGTTTGCACAGTCATTTTTCTCGCTACTTTTTGTTTTTGTAATGCTGCAGAGGCTGGTGCGCTTGCTCTGGTAATTTTAACATATTGTTTGCGCACGTTTTAATAATCACCTATTCAGGTAAGAAATTGTGACAACGCAGTTGGTAATAGATAAACAGTAACTTCTTACGACGTAGTTCGAATAGCTAAACGCCTTTTTGTGCTTCCCAGATCCGCTTCAAACGCGTGTGATCCCCAGAGAGGCGTTTGTGACCGCTAAATAAACTGCTCTTTCTTTGATTATGCGCGCGTTGTTATTTGTTTGTCGTAGCAGATTGCGATCAGTGGATTCCGCTTTGCAAGCGGACTGACCGTAATGAATTGTTTCAGCTGTTGGGGTGAAGAAACGGGGCTCCCGACGCTCGAGGACGTCGCAGAGCCTATACTTTTTCATTGCATCGTCTGCTTCCGTAGACTCCGAGTCCGCTAGAGGCGCCACTGTCACGTTCGCCGCCGCTCCCATAGGTTTTCGGAGGAGTTTCCAGTATTGGCGAAGCTATATCGTATTTGGTATAACTACCTGATTGTGCGCGTACACCTGCTGAAGAAACCTAACCAAATTTGCATCTAAGTTATATTCCTTCAGCTGACAACAGAGGTTTCAGCCTCACATTAATTATAGTACGCTCCCTTGATGTCAAAATAAGCTAACCACAAAGACGTTTGGTGCTTTATTATTATTTCTATACATTGTGTGGTGAGAAATAAGTTACCTTCCAGTGTTTTATCTCGTCGGAAGCCGTTTTGGAGCTGACCCTGTATTTGCACATCTTCTGCCCATTTCCTCTATTCTCCGCTTTACCATCTGCATAGCTAATCTGTATAAAACTGAAGGTACGGTTATTGGCCGATATGACTTAACGCTGTCTTTGTTTCCTATGCCTTTATTAATTAGTCTCATTTTACTCAGTTTTCAATCATTGGATGTCTCTTTTCCCATAATTAATTGATTAACCACATGCAGTAACTTCAATTTGCTAGTCTTTTCTACTGTCTTAATGAGTTCCATGGGTAGCCGTCTGGGCCTGTCACCGTACCTGCTGGAAATTTACTTTCTGCCTTATCCGATTCTCGTATGGTCCTCTCCATTGTTACAAAATTCTGCTCCTCCTCTTACACTGCTGCTGTCAGCGCTATCAACTGCCCATTCTACTCAAGCTGGAAGAAAGCCTCTTCGATTGTCTGCCTAACATATATCCGTGCCTCTTCCCCCTCTACTCTTCTCCCTCCTGTGTGCTCAGTACGTGTTGGAGACCCGCTGTTTTTCTCCCCTTCACTTTAATGTGCTCCCAAAACCGTTTTTGCCGCATTGCTATTTTTTTCCCCAAATATCCACGGCACTTTTCCACTCCCAATTTTGCCTTGTAATAAAGCTGAGGTCTTCCTCTTCCGCTCTTGGAAGTTCTCCCATTTTGATGCTAATTCAGCTGACAAGGCTCGCCTTTTATTTGACCACATATCATCCCTAGATGCCTCTAGGCGCCGCAATATGCCTGCTTAGACCTCATTATCCCACCAGCTTTTTAATTTCTGGCTTTGTTTTTGCTTTCCTTGTTTAATGCGACGCTTTTCTGATTCTATTTGAAAGATTCCGATTAGATCCTCATAGTTCATCCCCTTGCTGGTTGTTTCGGTTCTATGTTCTGAATAATTTTTGACGTTTTTTTTGTATTTTAGCTTCACTTGGTTTCGCCTTACAAGCTCGTTTCTGAGCTTGTTGTTCTGGTTCGGATGCGCAACATTTAGTCTTAATTCTTTTGTGGTTACTTCCTAAGTGTTGTGTACCTTCCCCATCTCTTTTCATAATTCCTAGCCTGTCATACAGTTTATGGGACATGAAGCAGTAGTCTACTGTTGAGTGTGAGTTGTTTCGTTTCCACGTCATTTTCCCGTCGCATTTTACTATTGCATTAACTAACATTTGGTCCAGGGCATCACAGAAATCTTGCTGATACTTTCCAGTTTATATGTGAATCTGTCAAACTCTTCTATGATGATTATTTTTTGATTAAGGCCAATTTCTCTGATGTCCCTCGATATACATGTAAAGTTTTGTGTATTATCCTCCCTTGAATCATTTCTTCTTTTTAGGTAAGCAAAGATCGGAAAAGTGTTCAGACCTGTTACCCTACCTTTCAGCCTCAAGTCTTCTCTGCAGGCTTCCTTCTGACTTTCCCAGTCTTGTCCTTTAAGCTACCATGCCTAGAGCTCCGCGTTTGCATTCACCTCCCTTCCGGTTGCATCTCATTTAGGCTCGTACGGTGGTTCCTCTTCATCTCTAAGGTGAGTTTCTGCTACCCCATACACTGTGTAATATTCAGCCTCTAGTTGTACACCCATCTCCTCTTAGTTTATTCTGTGTCTATCTCCCTGCCTGTATATGAAGCCCATATTGAGAATATTTCTTTCTCTTATTTCTACGGGGCTTCCTTCTGCTCTCTCTGCTGCTCTTTAGGAACTCACACCCAGGAGCTTCCCCCGAATCTGGTACACCTCTGCCCCCCAGAATCTGTGGGTCCCCCAAAAAACTTCAACATGACGACCCAGCCTCTCTCCCACCCTCCTACCTGTGTGTGGACTGTAGTGGATTCCACCCCGTGTAAAAGGGCAGGAGCCAGCCGGATAAACCTACCAGTTTATCAATTTTACGCCGTACTCAAGTCGTCGACTCAACCCCTTAATCACTCCGTTAGCCTCAATGACCCGCCTCTCGATGTCAAGAGACTGTCCCCGGACCCGTGGGATAGTGCATATTTCCACATGCAACCTCTCACTGACCGCTTTTAATTTACCCAGTCCTGCCTCTATCTGTCATCCCAGGTGCTGGCTTCCCGTTCAACATATCGTCGGGTCCTGCGTGGATCGACACTAGGTTTTTCCCCTCCATGTTGTCCCACAATACTTTATCCGCTTTGGCAATGACATCTACCATGTACCTTCCTGGCTGGGCTTCTACTCGATCCCTTTTGTCCTCTTTCACCTTGCCTAGCACTCCCTTTACGGTCCTTGCCACCCTGGAGTCTCCCACTACTAGGACTGTCCTAACTGCTGACGGCTGTACTCCCTCTCCTGGCACTACGCTGCTACCCCCTTTATTTACCATCGGTACCAGGTTAGGCTCTATCAATCGAGTTGTTTCATTCTTATTTTGCGCTGCTTCGCTATAGGTCCTAGAAACCTCCATCGAGTCGGAACTGCTCACTCCCTGCTCTTTAGCCCTTTGCACCTCTGGCACTACACTCGCTGACGACTCAGTCTTCATCTCTTCCCACCGTGCTTCTAGGTCGATCCTCTTCTTAACCTCTACCCTGAGAATACCCTGCAATTCTGCCATCATTGTTTGTCCTTCCTCGCTCTTCCCCTTCTCTTCCTTAACTGCACCGATGAGACGCTCCACTCTATCCTCACACTCCCTTTTTCTCTCTTCTAGCCCTGCCTTTCGCGCTTCTTTCCTGCGTGAGCTCCTCCACCTGCTTCCCAAGTTCGGCCCGCTTCAAACGTTCCTTGTAAAGCTCAACCGACCGTACTATAGATTCCCATGGCCCACCCGGCTGCCTAGGTTAACCTAAATCCCTAACCCTGCCGCTATTTGCATCGACCATTATTACAACATGTACGCTTTAATTACCAAAAATACGAAGAAAATAAAAGAACTTAGTTTCGCAAGTTGACCAGAGCTCGAAAACACGTCCGCTCTGCTTTCTCCACTTCTGTACACGCTCTACGTAGCCGGGTTAGAAATGCAAATCATTTGATCGTAACTGGGATTATCGCTCGTACCCTCTGAAGATCAAGATATCGTAGAGTGAGTATGACCAGGACACAACTGCGCAGGTTGTGTAGTTCTGATGGCGTCATCCGTCTTTGATATGCATCAACTCGTACACATATAAACCAAGGTAGCAAGCAGGCTTGCTTTGAAATTCAACGCAACCAAATCAACAGCGGCGCTATTTTCAGGCCTGCCACAAGCACCATTCGAAAACCTCCGCCTTGGCGTGGACAGTGTAGCTGTAGTGAACGCGTACAAGTACTTGGGCATAACACTTGATAACACAGAAGACTACCTGCAAGAACATCATGCTCACCTCCGCCAATCAGCAATTCGAGGAGCAGGCAGTCTCCACAAACGCAATTTGTGGAGTTCTAAACGATTCATTGTGTCCCGGTAGCTCTGGAAGGCGGTGGTGGTACCCGGTTTGATTTTGCCAATGTTGTGCTGCGTGTTCAAAGAGACGTTCGAGCTCATAGGGAACGTAGTCAAGGGGAGATTTGGAGGCCAGTACAAGGCTGTCTTGGGACTGTAGCAAATGAGGCCATTCAGAGATACCTTGGGTTGATTTTCGTTGCAGCACGAAAAGTGACAAATAAAATCCGTTACGACGGCCGTCTTCGACATATGGATGACTGCCGGTGGGTGAAGAGACTGTTTAGGTACACCCACTTGACTGGGCTGCAGAACCGCTAGCAAACACGCCTCTACCAGCAAGAACGGAGGTTCGACTTCCTTGCTGAGCTCATAGAAGCGTCGACAGCTATGGCGTGGGAGGCAGAAGTCAGAGGGAAGGTCCGCGACCTGGAGACGCAACAGTGGCTAAATAACGCCCAATCCAAGTCAACGCTGGGTGTGAAAGTGGCCAACACGCAGACGGTCGTCGCGCGGCGGTGAGACACAAGACGTTACCATGGCATCACTATGCAATACATGCTTCGCCTCTCATTGGTCCTATTCTTTGCGTGGTGCCGCAGACAGAAATCTCACACAAATCGTTCTCCGGCAAAAGTCGAAACTGATCTCGGCGGAGTCAAGCAAAGGAATCGAGCTGCCGTCCGTGCGGGCCCGTGAAAACAGCAACAACAACAAATGCTCATGCTAGGGGAATATGGTACTGGTGTCACCATCTCGTTGAACCCATTGAAAAAAAGATGGCGAAACCAGCCCTGTAAAATGTATTTGCACCAATAGGCAAGTACCAAGACAGTTGGTCTTCCCTCAGGGTCTTAACATTAATATAGGAGAAACCTCTACTTCGTACAACCTTTCATTTTGTCACGTTTATCTTCTGAGTAATCTTAATTCCAAAATTGCCTCAAAATAAACAAAAATAGTGATATTTAAAGATTTTATTAAACATTTTAATCGCTTCCAGGGGAAACTCCAATGGAGTACGACCTTTATTACGTCATCATAATGCACCTCAAAAAGAGTCAATACCCTCATGCATTTTTGAAACTCAGATTTGTTTAGCGATATATGCCCCATTGAGTGACGATCAAATGAATGACCCTTCAACACGTGTAGTCGGCGGATCCGAAAAAAACTGTACTCACTTTCAGTAAGACTCGACTTGGCGAAAACCATACTGCCACCACTCAGCACGGTCCCGTAGAAGGCGAAAACTATGTCCGGAGTGACGTCGCAGTGCAGGCCGGCCAGTTGACCCGGCCTGAAGCCCAGCCTCTGGAGACCCGCAGCCACCCGGGACGAAAGCTCGAGAAGCTGGGCGTAGCTCCAGCGTTCGTCTGTAATCCCGTCGATCTGCAGAGAGGCTCGGCTGTCACACCAATTTCCACGAGGAGCTCACAAAAAATATAATAATTTCAACCCTAGTGTCGCTCGTAGCCAAGGAAAACGATGGAGCTCCATCTCAGAAATACAGCCTGTTTGCCGGAACACCTAGACTGTGAAACGAAACGCTCGCTCCCCGTGACCGCATTGAATATAGGGCTCAGGCATAAAGTCAAGCTAGATATTCGCTAGGTTAAGCGCCCTCTGCGTGTAACTTCCTCTTCTCATATAACAGGGAGAAATATGAATGAGGAGTTTCGCTGAGCCCTATAAGTGTTGTTGAAGAAGCTAAAATTCCATTTACCAACACTACTACGTCTAGTCACTGAAAGGATGAAACCGGCAGGGAGCAGCTTCCTACATTCGATAACGCTTCGGCATGTTCGCTAAGCCAAAACACGGCGAAAGGCAACGATCGCGTGGTGGATGCCAAGCGCTCGAAAGAGATGCCAGGCAGTTCTCAACTTGCCAGAGAACTTGAATACGCATCATCCACAATCTGAAGTCTCCACAAAGTGTGTCTTATTAACGCATTCGAAGCACTTCACAATTCCGCAACCAGATTCACATATGCTTCATACTCATACGATATCGGTGTATCGTTCCTAAAAGCTGAATCCTATTTGGTAACTTTTTCTTGTTGTCGCCGTATTTCCAGCGTTTCTCTCTTTCACAATTTCTTCTACACCTAACACCGTACCCTAGCGCACCGGTTCTCTCCTCCAGATTGCCCGCGTACGGTCCCGCAGAGTCACCTTTTCTGCCTCACTTTTTTCCCCCGCAGCCAAAGACTGGAGCGACCTTTCCAACAACATCGCTGCCATCACCTGCCCATCAAGCTTCGTAGAAAGTGTCACCATTAATCTATCACAATCAATTAATGTTGCACTTTCTTAAATTGTTTATTTGTACGGCCCACCCCTTATATAATACCCCATAACGAGGGTGTTCAAGGTAATAAAGTGAAGTGAAGTGAAGAGACCGTACCACAGGTCGAGACAGCATAGATATCCCGTGTGGCGGATTACGCTCGTAAATTTACTTAACTCCATAAAAAAAAATTGCCGGTAAAAGGGCCGCCCCATGAAGAATTGAAAGTGTTTCACCAACCAGTGCTGTCCGGTCCTTGAACCTCTCGCAGATAGATCGGAAATATTGTCCTAAGTGAACGTCAGGAATGTCCAGATCTTGAGTCTTCGATCTGACCTCTTTCTCCTCCACGACGGCTTCCATTGTGAAAATGTGGAGCAGATACGCGGGTAATGAGGTCTTATACCACTAAGGGGGCCTTCTCGTGCGTCATTTCTTATGAGAGAGAAGGACGATAAGAGAGCGACACAATAAACGGACTTGTTGCCTCTTTCAGTGTGCCAATCCCTTATCTTCCTCCCATTTCATATGACGAGTGGACAAACACAAGCGCTTGTCTTTGTCCACCCCTTCGTGTTCGTCCCCTGTGTTTCCGTATAAAAGTTTACTCAGTACAATACATCTGACTCTGGCGAATATTGATTCTCAAGGAAGTTGCCTTGAATTATAAGGAAACTCGTGAACTCCCCCTCGGTCAATTAAAACGTCAGGGGCCCTGGTTTTCTTGAGTAAGTTACGGCTTCAATCTTCAGTTGTAAAAATAAAAAAATAAAAATTAAAAAAAAATATTTTTCGCAATTTTTGACGAGTCAGCTTTCGGTTTCACTCACGCCTGGATCATTTACTGAGGACGTTACGGGTGACAACCATGTTTACGGTATAATGATGTAACGAATTGGGGTTGTGTTTATGTTTAATTGTGCTGCTCATTCAAAGCTGGTTACATGTTTGGAATACATTGGAAAATTATCGCGAAAGTCGATTCGGGGTAAAAAGTGAAAGTAATACGGGCGTTGTTTGCTTTTTCTGAGGCAACCCTTTACGGTACACGATGGCTCTATCAATTGAGATAAAATGACTAGGAGGGTATTTGGCGAGGGACTCCAGTGGTAGAATTTCTCAAGCGATGCATGAGTTCCGTTCCACTGAATTAACACACACCTCTGCCAGGAGCCGGTTCACTATAGTTTGCAATTTAAGTTGTGGTTTTTGTTAACAACAGTAGCTAAGCCAGTTAAAATCCTATACACTTATTTTTCAAGTAAGGGAAGTGATGGCATATCTTACTGCGCGTCTCCACTTCAAGGTTGTCTTCGCTGACGTAGACAGCTCGCCGCCCTGCAGATAAAGCTTTGTGTACCCAGATAACGTTCCAAAGCGCCAGGAAATTACACACACGGCAAAATTGACGCCAGATAGATTGTACACGTGGCAACATTGACTCTCAATAAAATATATAGAGTCGCTTTTTGGAGAGGTACAGTCGGCACG
>JAZHYW010014387.1:0-26351 GCA_037355805.1 Ixodes ricinus | reverse complement strand
TTTTCTACGGACCTTCCTGACTCCCATTTGTGTGTGTGAGTGTGTGTGTGTGTGTTGGTCGCACCTTTTTCTATTTCCCTTCTTTAGGTTTTCCCTCTCCATTCCTCGTCGCCCCATCTTCTCTCAAACACTACCGACGTCAGTCCATACACGGCCCCTGGGCGACCCCGGTAGCGTTGTTGACAGTTCCGGAAGATGAGCTCTAAAGCCGCGTACACCGCGCACGGCTCAACAATATCGCAAAGTTCAATCTTCGCCTCGACTCCGAAACGAAGATTTTGGCCTCAAATAACTCCTTCCCAAAGTTGTGAAACGCCACTTTTTCGTCACCAATAACTTCCACAGACAACGATCTTCGGACAAGAAAGTCCAGAGCATTTACAGCCCGCCTAGGTACAATTACGTATTATTAATTCTAACGCGGCGTAGGGATGTAGGGACACGCGGGAGCGACGTCATCAGTGCAGCTGTTCAATCGCCTGCCCCCACGGTGTTTCTCGCGCGCTCTCCGATGAAGCTCGCTACGTGTTTCAAAAATGTCGCTGCAATTTGAGCACCGAGAGAGCTTGGATGATTGACATCTCGTCCCGCGTGACGCCATCGTCGCGAGAGTCCAATCAGCACGCTCCGCGAACTTCGGCCCCAACTTTGTGTTTGACGAGTTTAGCGACCCAGGGCTCCAGTGCTCCAATGCAGAATTCGGACATCCACAATTCGGACATCCACGAAACAAAAATAAGTATGTTCAGACCCCAGAGCCACGAATCTTACTTTCTAATGCTCAAAGCTGGTTTAAAAAAAAAAAAAGTAAAAAATAGAACATCGAAGAAGAAAACTTTTAGCCTTTTCACTCTGGTGAAAAAAGGAAGAGCGTGAGCTGTAGCTTTGTTCTCGGCGGTGGATTTCCAGGCGAGGGATCTGCTCTTCTTTCGCAAGGGAATCTGAAGCGTTCGACGCAATGGAACTCTAGGCGATAGCGGCCTCGCGGCGGTTGCGGAACCATTCGCGCTGCTGCACATCACGGCTCGTTCCGTTCCTACTCTTCTTCTTCCGAAATGGTGCCGCCATCTCACGAGTGACGGCGGCAGCAACGAGTTTTCTGGTTGCCGAGGCTAGAAAGATTGCCGCGATCTACGAGCGACGGCGGCAAGCAGACAACCGGCAAACACACAACCTGGACAGCTACCGCCATCTAGGCGCGACGGCGGCAACCAGAGTGCTGTGTCGACATGGACGCGATCCTAAGGAAACTAGCCCTTAACAGCTCCGCTGTAATATCCCAGATATTACTTTTTTGTCTCGGAACACAATACAACTTTTACCTAGCTGAAGATTAGATAGAATCGTAACCTCTTCGTAAAATCACAAGTGGTCCAAATATGTTTTTTCTATAGATGCACATTCAACATGTTATAAATAATGATTTAAATATATAATACTCTACGCATAGTTTTTTTGTGAACACGATCAATAAACATCTATGAAAAAATTTCGAAAAACAAAACCGCCCTATCTTAATCTTTCCTGCAAGGCGTATCAATCAAGTTCATGGATTGATAAAAGAAAAAAAAAGCTTGTCATTAAAAAAAATATTCTAATCACTAACCTAATTTTGCTTTCTAAAAACACCAGTGGTCCAAAATATTTTTTCTGTGGATCACATCCAACATGTTCTAAATCAATAAATGAAATATATGAGACTCTAAGCATTGCTTTTTTCAATAAATGAAATATATAAGGGCTCTACACTGTTTCTTTTTTTGTTGTGAGCACGAGCATTAAACGCCGATTAAAGATTTCGGAGCAAACCGGCATATCTTAATCTACCTCTGCGTGGGGCATCCGGTCAAGTTCTTGGATAGATAAAACAAATAAGAGCCTGCTATTGAGAAAATACTTTAATTGGAAAACCTAGTCTTTTTTTTTTCTTTGTAAAAACACGAGGTGGTCCAGATATTTTTTTCTATGGACTCACATCCCATATGTTCTAAATAATAAATAAAATATTTAAGACACTAGGCATTGTTTTTTTTATAAATGAAGTATATAAGATTCTAAGCATTGTTTTTTTTTGTAAACACGACCTATAAACATCAATAAAAATTTCGTGGAACAAAACTGGCTCATTTAATCTACCCCTGCGGGGAGCATCTGGTCCAGTTCATGAATTGATAAAAAAGTAAGAGCCTGCCATTGAGAAAATATCATAATCGAAAAACCTTTTTTTTTAATAAAACACGAGTGGTCCAATTATGTTTTTTATGTACACACATCCCACTTGTTCTAAATAATAAATGAAATATACAAGACTCTAAACATCGTGTTTTCTTTGTAAACACGAGCTATAAACAACAATAAAAAAATTTCGGGAAACAAAATCGGCTTATTTTAATCTACCTCAGCGTGGGGCATCCGGTCAAGTTCTTGGATTGATAAAAATAACAGTCCGCCATTAGAGAAAATCATTCTAATAGGGAAACCTAGTTTTTTTCTTCGATAAAACGCGAGGAGTTCAAATATATTTTTCTATGGACATACATCCCACACGTTTGAAATAATAAATGAAATATACAAGACCCTCAGTATTAGAGTTTGTTTTGGTAAATATAAGCATTAAACGACGATAAAAATTTTGACAAATAGAACCCGCTTATCTTAATCTGCCCCTACAGTGGCATCTGGTCAAGTTCATGAATTCATTAAACAAATAAGAACCTGCCATTGAAGAAAAAAAATAAATGGAGAAACTTAGTCTTTCTTCTTTGTAAAAACATGAGTGGTCCAAGTATGTTTTTCCGCATAGACTCACATTCCATATGTTCTAAATAATAAATGAAATATTAAAGACACTAAGCATTGTTTGTTTTTTAAAAACTGAAATACATAAGATTCTAAGCATTTTTTTTGTAAACACGATATATAAACATCAATAAAACAATTTCGAGAAACAAAAACTGGCATATCTTACTCTGACCCTGCGGGGAGCATCTGGTCAAGTTCATGAATTGATAAAAAAAAAGATCCTACCACTTAAAAAAAATCCTAATCGGGAAACCTTTTTTTCCGTAAAACACGAGTGGTCCAAATATGTTTTATGGACACACATCCCACTTGTTCTAAATAATAAATGAAATATACAAGACTCTAAACATTGTGCTTTTCTCTGTAAACACGAGCCATAAACATAAAAAAAAATTCGAGAACCAAATTAGCGTATCTTAATCCACCCTGCGGAAAGCATCTGGTCAAGTTCATGGATTGACAAAAAAAAAAAAAAAAGCCTGCCACTGGGAGAAAAAATATTCTAATCGCAAAACCTAGTTTTTGTTTTCTTTGTAAAAACACGAGTGTTCCAAAATGTTCTTTTCGATGGACTCACATCCCAGATGTTCTAAATATTAAGTGAAATAATTAAGAGTCTACGCATTTTGTTTTTGTAAACATGACCAAAGAACAGCGATAAAACATTTAGGAGAAACAAAACCGGTATGTACTAATCTTTCCTTGGGGGCATCTGGTCAAGTTATTTGGATTGATAAAACAAATAAGAGCCTGCCAGTGAGAAAAATATTCTAATCGCGATAGGTAGTTTTCTTTGTTAAAACACGAGTGGTCCGAAAATGATTTTTTTCCCGGGCACACATCCCAAATCTTCCAATAAATTAATTATATAAGGCTCTAACGATTTTTGAAAATGAAATATACAAGACTCTAAGCATTGCTTTTTTGTAAGCAATAAAACATCAGTAAAACGGTTAGAAGAAAAACGGGCTTATTTTAATCTGCCCCTGTGGGGGCATCTGGTCCAGTTCATGGATTGATAAGACAAATAACGAGTGGGCCAAAATATGTTGTTTCTATGGACTCATATCCCATATGTTCTAGATAATAAATGAAATATATGACTCTAAGCATTGCTTTTCTCATATATGGAATATATAGGACTCTAAGCATTGTTTTTTCTGTAAACACTAGCTATAACCATTGATAAAAAGTTTTCGAGAAACAAAACCGGCTTAACAATCTACTCCTGCGGGTGGAATCTGGTCAAGTTCATGGATTGATAAAACAAATAAGAGCCTGCCATTCAGAAAAACATTGTAATCGCGAAACCCAATTTGTTTTTCGTAAAAACATGAGTGGTCCCAAAACATGAGTGATACAAACTTTTTTTATGGGCACGCATCCAACATGTTATAATTATGAATAATGAAAAATATATAAGATTCTAAGCATTTTATTTTGTAAACACATGCAAGAGACAGTGATAAAATATTTTCTAGGAACAAAGCCGGTATATATTAATCTGCCCATAGGGGCATCTAGTCAAGTTCATGAATTGATAAGAGAAATAAGAGCCTGCCATTGAGAAAAACATTCTAATCGCAAACCTAGCTTTTTTTTGTAAAAACACGAGTGATCCAAGTATGTTTTTCCATAGACTCAGATCCCAAATCTCCTAAATAATAGGCAAATTATATAGGACTCTAAGCATTTTTTACAAAGCAAATATAGAACACTCTAAGCAGTTTTTTATAAGCACGCGCAGTCAAACATCGATTAAAGATTTTAAGAAAGAAAAGAACTGCCTTATTTTTATCAGCCCCTGCAGGAACTGCCAGGGCGAAAACATTATAATCGCGAGACCTAGTTTTTCTTTGTTTAAACACGAGTGGTCCAAAAATGTTTTTTCCATGGACTCACATCCCAAATCTTCTAATAAATGAATTATATAAGACTCCAAGTTTTTTTATAAATGAAAAATATAAGACTCGAAGCAGTTTTTTTTGTAAGCGATAAACATCGGTAAAAGGGGTAAGAAAAAAAAAAAAAACTGGCTTATTCTTAACTGCCCCTGCGGGCGCATCTTCATAACATGTGGGAACATGATATCAAAAATGAACGAAACATATAAGACTTCAAGCATTGTTTTTATAATGATATATAAAAGACTCTATGCATTGTTTTCTTTTATAAACACGAGCATTATATATTAATAACAAAAGGTTGAGAAACAAAAACCGACTTATCTTAATCTGCCCCTGCGTTGGTGCCATATGGCCAAGTTCATAGATTGATAAAACAAGTAAGAGCCCTGGCATTGAGAAACATTCTAATCGCGAAAACTAGTATTTTTTCTTCGTAAAACACGAGTGGTCGAAATATGTTTTTTTTCTATGAACTCAGATCTGATATGATCCTAAAAATATATGAGTCTAAGCATTTGAACCCACGCATTTTTGTTTTTTGTAAACACGAGTTATAACCATCGATAAAAAAACTTCCAGAAAGAAAAAACCGGCCTAACTTAATCTGCCCCTGTGGGGCAGCTGGTCAAGTTCATGGATTGATAAAACAAATAAGAGCCTCGCCATTGAGAAAAACATTGCAATAGCGAAACCTAATTTTTTTCTTCTTCGTAAAAACACGAGTGTTCCAAATATGTTTGATTATCGACACATCAAACATGTTCTAATAATAAAAAGGAAATAAGATTCAAAAAAATTTTTTTAAACATCGAGCAAAAAAACGCGATAAAATGCTTTTCGAGAAACAGAACCGGTATATATTACTTTGCCCGTGCGGGAGGCATCTGTTCGAGTCCATGGCTTGATAAAACAAATAAAGCCTGCTATTGAAGAAAAACATTATAATCACGAAATGTAATTTTTTTTTCTTTGTAAAAAAAGACGAGTGGTCCAAATATATTTTTTTTCTGCGAACACACATCAAACATGTTTCGAAATAATAAAAATGAGATAAGATTCTAAACTTTTTTTTTTTTAACACGACCCAAAAACAGCGATAAATATGTTTCGAGAAACAAAACCGGTATATATTAATTTGCCCCTGAGGGGGCAACTGGTAGCAGTTCATGGATTGATAAAACAAATAAAGAGCCTGCCATTGAGAAAAACATTGCAATAGCGAAACCTAATTTTTTTTCTTCGTAAAAACACGAGTGTTCCAAATATGTTTGTTTATCGACACATCAAACATGTTCTAATAATAAAAAGGAAATGAGATTAAAAACATTTTTTTAAACACGAGCAAAAAAAACGCGATAAAATGCTTTCGAGAAACAGAACCGGGTATATATTACTTTGCCCGTGCGGGAGGCATCTGTTCGAGTTCATGGCTTGATAAAACAAATAAAAGCCTGCTATTGAAGAAAAAAACATTATAATCACGAAATGTAATTTTTTTTTCTTTGTAAAAAGACGAGGGGTCCAAATATTTTTTCTTTCATGAACACACATCAAACATGTTCGAAATAAATAAAAATTAAATAAGATTCTAAACTTGTTTTTTTTTTAAAACACGACCCAAAAACAGCGATAAATATGTTTCGAGAAACAAAACCGGTATATATTAATTTGCCCCTGAGGGGGCAACTGGTCAAGTTCATGGATTGATAAAACAAATAAGAGCCTGCTATTGAGAAAAACATTCTAATCACGAAAACGTAATTTTTTTCTTTGTAAAACACGAGTGGTCCAAATATGTTCTTTTTCCATGGACTCACATCCCAAGTCTTCTAAATAAATATTAATTACCTAAGACTCTAAGTATTGTTTTTTATGAATGAAATATACAAGACTCTAAGCATTGTTTTTTATCTAGGCACGATCAATAAACATCGATAAAAAATTTAAGAAAAAAAAAGGTCTTACTTTAGTTTGCCTTTGCGAGGGGCATCTGGTCAAGTCAGTGGATTAATAAAACAAACAAGAGCCTACCATTGCGAAAGAACGTGCTAATCGCGAAGCCTAGTTTTGTTTTCTTCGTAAAAACACGAGTGGTCGAAATAAGTTTTTTTTTCTACGGAAAGGCATTCATTGTTCTAAATAATAAATAAAATATATAAGACTCTAAGCATTTGTTTTTGGATACTAGCGCAAAACACAGTGATGAAAAATTGTCGAGAAACAAAACCGGTATATATTAATTTGCCCCTGGGGGGGGCATCTGGTCAAGTTCATGGTGTGATAAAACAAATAAGAGGCTGACATTGAGAAAAAAACATAATAATCGCGAAACCTAGAATATTTTTTGGAAAACTACAAGTGGTCCAAATATATATTTTTTTCGATGGGCTCACATCCCACATCTTCTTAATAATAGATGAATTATATACTACTCTAATCATCTTTTTTTTTGCAAGCAGAAGCAGTAAACATTGGTAAAAAGTTTCGAGAAAAAACTGGGTTATTTTAATCTGCTCTCCGAGGCACCTGGTCAAGTTCATGGATTGATGAAACAAACAAGAGCCTGCCATTTAAAAAACAACAACAAACAAAACATTAAAATTAGGAAACCTAGTTTTTTTCTTCGAAAACACGAGTGGTCCAAATATGTTTTTTTATGGACTCATATCCCACATGGTATAAATAATAAGTTAAATATATGACTCTAAAGATCGTTTTTTGTATAAATGAAATATATAATACTCTAGGCATTGTTTTGTTTAGTAAACAGCAGCAATAAACATTGATAGAAACAATTTCGAGAAACAAAGCCGGCTTATCTTAATCTGCCCCTGTGGGGGGCATCTGGTCAAGTTCATGAATAGATAAAAAATAAGAGCCTGCCACTGAGAAAACATTTTAATCGCGAAACCTAATTTTTCCACAAAAAACATTTTTTTATAACGATGGGTTATAGAGTAAGAATAGTAAATATAACCATATTAGGAATACGAATGTTGCGCTCTGTTACTGAAGCACGAGTAATTACAGTTAATAAATTCAAAAATTGGCACAAAAACTTGCTTTTTCTGCAGTATACCAGCCATATTTGTGAATCGTAATAAAATACTATACGACCGCAAACCGTACAAAACAACAGCAGCCTAAACGGTAAACAAGAGCCAATCAAATAAACATTTGCGGGCATAAAACCAACTATATTGCTGCGCATGAGTGCCAACGCGGTCTGTGAAATTCCACCTGCATTCTTATCAACGGTGATGTGACGAACATGTGGGCGGGTAACAGAAGGCTGTGTCTACGGCTCGAACGTAATGGGGCATGGAAACAAATCGAGCTTTACAAGACAGGAGAGTCGACGATCCCATTCGCAACCTTAAACAAAAATAAGATATCCCGATAACGTTGTCTATCAATCAGAGAAGATAAACCCAGCTTCTATAGTACAACCTTTATGTCTAAAAAATCGACCGTAAGCAATAGCGATAAAGCAATTTTGAACTCACTGGATAGAGCATAATGCAGTCTGACTGACAGAAATTACAGACAACAGATCCAAACTCTAGTTCTGAGCGAACAAGACAGCGAAATAAGCGAAGGTAACATGCACGCGAAGAAAATTGTCTGGTGAAGCGGTAAAGTGTTCCGAAGGTTGTAAGGGAGGCAGTAAAAGTCACAAACACATGGTCATTACATTTCAACGCCTGATTTATAAAAACTCCAAGATCACGAATTACACTAACACGCTCGATGACGTTGCTGTCGAGAAGATAGCAAAACGCAAGTAGGTCTCGTTTTATGCTAATTGTTTTTGTCTTCAGTTCGTTTACCAGGAATTTATTATCGTGACACCACTGGGACAAGTGCACACTCAGAATACAAACTGACCTGACGAAACAGTTTTATCATCTACAAATAATAGCACTTTAGAATTTTTAACCGAAAACACAATGTCATTAACAAAGCACAAAGACCAAACCATTCTTTTATTTATTGCCATAACGGCAATAAATAAAAAAAAAATCGGGTGAAAGCCTGCTTTTTCTACAGAATACCAGTCATTGCGAATTATAATAAATATTATGCGACATCAAACCTAGACCTGGAAAAAAAAAACAGCCAAATGGCCAACACAAGCTAAACAGACAAAAAAAAAAACGTGAGTCACAGAATACAGCACATTGTAGCGGACACGTGTCAAGCGCCTTGAGTAATCATGAAAAAAATATTTTCCTAATAAAGCTAAGGTATTGAATGAAATTTCTAGTTAATAAAAACGTTCGGGACGAGAAACATTGTCTTTCTTTCAAAACGTGAACCAAATGACCCATAAAACAACCTAAACAAGAGACTTGTAGTTTTTTCTTTTATAAATGCAATTTTCACAACTCAAACACTCGTTTTTAAGTAAAAAGAAGACATAGAGCTCAATAAACCCTTTCCAAAACTGGTTATCAAATTATTCTGGGGGATAGTGTAGTGTACTCGGGCCCTTACTCTTTTTAATCTACATCAATGATATTCATGAGCACATCTCGTCATCAGTTCGGTTATTTGCAGACGACTGCGTAATTTACAGGCCCATTCTCTCGCTCAACGATAACCATACCTGGCAAACAGAAATTTCACAAGTTATTCAATGGTGCAATAAATGGCAGATGACTCTCAATTTCGACAAATGTAAATCCCTTTCGTTTTCTCGTCGTGCTCTTCAACCCTTTTTTACCATTTTGACGCGTCCCCCATCACCGTTTGCAGTTCATATAAATATCTCGGTATTCATTTACCATCTGACCTTTCATGGACGTCTCACATCAGTAATATAGTAGCAAACGCAAACCGTACCCTCGGTTGTTTGCGCCGAAACCTGAAACCCGCAACACACAGATAAAACAACTAGCATACTCAACTTTAGTTCGGTCTAAGCTTGAATTCGCTTCTTCTGTGTAGTGCCCTTGGCAATCTTACCTATCTAACAAACTTGAATCCATCAAAAATAGGGCTCTTCGTTTTATTTTTTTATTACTCACCATTCACGAGCATATCTGGATTGCGCGAAGCAGCTAACCTTCACACGCTTTCATTGAGGCGCCGAGTGTCCCGTCTCTCTCTCCTTCACCGAATCTTTCACCATAACACGCCTCTTCGTGAATCACTGCTTTTACCCCCGTGGCAGATTTTCCCCCGCTTTGACCACTCCTGCAAGTTGCGGCCCATTTTTTTGTCAACTACTTCATACAGTAATTCAACTTTACCTTTGGCAATAAACGATTGGAACATACTACCAAATGACATTGTTACCATAACTGACACACATAAATTTGCCGCCTCTGCAACCACTTTCATTTCTGCTTTAACCGACTAGTTCCCTCTTCTATTGTGTTAAATTGTGTGCTGAAGTGTTCGATAAAGAAAAAAAAACAAATGTACCACTCCCTTGTGTAATGCCCGTAAGGGCCTTCAAGGATAATAAATGATGATGATGATCATACATTTCAAGACATACCAAGCTACATGATAGGTAATATTTGTATGTTAATTGATGGTGATTGTATCCTTCTAGCCGAAGCGCATGAGAAAAAGATTAGCGTGTTCCTTGTCACATTGTATACCATTTTCAACAACCCGAAAAATGAAGTATGCAGAATCTGGACCTCGTTACATTAAAATTGTAGCATCCTTTGCGTATGGCATATGTCCGAAAATTAAGTTGGTCGTTGTCTGCATGGCAAAGGATCCCGGTTACTGCTGGTGGGGATCATTGAAAAATAACATTCAAATAATCACCTACATATTTAAATTCATCTCCCCAATATATTACAAAACATGTTCTGCTAAAAAAGAAGCGGAATTTGAAACTTATCGAGTCTTTCCTGCCTCCAAGGATTCAGACATCCAGCTCTAGTGACCACTGTCGAGCTCTAAGGATCAGCCCTCCAGCCTTCAGTCTACGTTTCTCATCCATCGGTCTCCAGGCTCCGGGCTCGAAGCTCCAGTCTGCACTCTTTAGGCTCCAAGCTCCGGGGCTCCAGTGCTCCAATGCAGAATTCGGACATCCACAATTCGGACATCCAAAAAACAAAATTAGTGGGTTAAGTCCCCAGAGCCATTAATCTTGGTCTTTGCTGCTCGAAGCTAGTTTCAGAAAATCATAGCAAAAAGAATATCCTAGATATTGCTCTTTTCTTTTTTTGCCTCAGAACACGGTACAATATTACTCAGCTGAAGCTTAAGTAGAATTGTAACCTCCTCACTGCTCTGATGATCTCAGCGTAGTCCACTGCTGTCGGTGCACGGTACATAGAACTGTTGGTTCGGCTGTCAGTATATGGTGCACTACAGTTTTCTCGACCGTCGTGTCCAGATCGCTGAGGGCCAAAGAACCGGCCAAAGCAGGTGCCGATGCCCCCGTCAAGAATCCCCTGCGCCAACCTGGTAACGTCGCCACATAACAACTTTACTCGAGGCAGGCCCATTCTATTCAATATAGTATACGACAGAAACCTAGCTAAAAAACATAACAACAAAAATACACGGGCATTACAGGGCAAATTTTATCGAACTATAGGGGTCATAGTTTCATTCTCACCACCACAAACAATCGCTGTGTGGCAAAGGGTTCCCAAGACAGCACTCGCCTAGCATACACTGCATTGTTTCCGCGCTCTCTGCATATTTCTTTGTTGCGATGTGGTGCGCACTTGCTGCGAACCGCAGTGCCGGAAGCATGCTTTTGAAAAGAGTATATGCAGCGCGGAGGACTGCAGCGAACGTACGCGACGATGCAAACACTGTCCGCAGTCGGTTCTGGTGCAGTGCTTCACCCGATGACATCATCGCACTTGAGCACGCATTTTGCTAATAATTCACAAAAACACGTACGCCTCGCCGGCCACTCACGATCCAGAGCGCGAGCGGCCTTACACGACGCGGCGGGCCCTGGCACGACCGCACACGAAGGTATTTCCAGAGGAGGGGGAGGGGTCAGAGAATCATATGTTCGAGAACCACTCACCCCCTCCCCTTCCCGTTCCCCCACCCTCATTTTTTTTCACGTGCAGAATTCAAGAGGGAGTTCAAGACATCCAAGCCCGCCTCTAAATCCGCCGCTACCACACATGCGCTTGTTTTGCCTTCCACGAGGGCTTCGATGACACTGAACACAAGTGGGGACTAGATTACTTTGTCTAGATGCGTCTAGGAGAAAACAGTAGTTCCCGAGGTGGGAACCTCGATCTCCTCCCCAATAGATAAAGAAAATCTGGAGAATTCTTAGCTCTTTTTGTAGAACCGGCCCAATAATAAAATCGCAAGTGAAGAAGAAAGCTAGATTATTATTTTATTTAGAAACGCGAGCCACAGGGACCGAATAATATAAAAGCAATCGAAACACAAATCTTAGGTTCTGTTACTAATGCAAAACCATAACGGCATAAAAAAAAAAAGAAAGTGAGTCGCGAAACCTAGCTCATCGTAGCGGACATGTGCAGAACGCGGAAATAATCAGAATATATATATATACATTCGCCAAACAATGCTCAGGAATTTTATGAAATTTCGAGTACATATAAAATAACGTTAATAAAAAATTCGGGACACAAAACCCACATTATTTAAGATGAGGAGCCGTGAGGGACCATAAATGTATTATTCGGGACACGAGACTTTCCCTCTCGAGACGTGAGTGAAACGACCCGGTTCTGAAACAAACATTCTAAACAGGAACCCTAGTTTTTTTCCACTGAAAAACAAGCCACACGTGTAGTCCACTTTTTCTTCTTCATGGACACACAACTCACAGCTTTAAATAATAAATGAAATACATAAGACTTGAAGCAATCGGGTTTCTTTTAAACACGAGCAATAGGGATTAATGAAAACAATTTTGAAAACCAAAGCGGGCTTATCTCAATTTGCCCCTGCGGTGGAATTCTCTTCAAGTTCGTAGATTCATAAAACATGTAAGAGCTATACACGCCCGACAGGCACGAAATAGTCCTTTGCGTGGCGGGCTGCTGATTTACAAGGTGCGACAAATCTCCATTTATTTAATATATACATATTTTTTTTAGGAAAGCGGCTTTTGATAAAATTGCAACGAGGAGAAGAAACCTATTTACCTAGTTTCTTTTACAAAAAAGCAATCCACAGGGATCAAGTGATATAAAATCATTCGGAATGAGAATCTCTGGTTCTGATCTTGATGCATGAGCCATAAAAGTAATAAATAAAAGGTCGGCACAGGAACCTACTTTTTCTACAGAATACGAGCCACATAAGTAAATTATAATAAAATAATATGACACCGTAAACCTAGTTCTTAAAAAAAAAAAGCCACATGGCAAACACGAGTTACAGAGGGAAAACAGCCAAACCATTTGAGAAATAAAACTGAGCATGTTATTGTGGAAACGTATCAAACGCGGCAAATAAAAACAAAAACAAAAAAAAACTCGCAAAAGAAAGCTGAGGAATTTTCTGTAATTTTGAGTCACGCGGATCAGAGAAATTTTATTAATAAAAAAAAAAGTTCGGGACACGCAACTCAGATTATTTAAGGAAATTATGAGCCGCTTGGGATCGAAAAATATATTATTCGAGATTCGAAACCATATTTTCAACTAGAATTATTAAATAAAAACAAGTTCTAGTCAGGAAACCTATATATATATATATATATATATATATATATATATATATATATATATATATATATATATATATATATATATATATATATATATATATGTATAGATAGGTTTCCCTGATTAGAAAGATTTATATATATATATATATATATATATATATATATATTTAAAAATTTGCCAACGTTTAAATATTATTTTTGTAAGGCACACAATTTATTGGCTTTCTTGTAAACACAAACCGGAGGGCTCAATAAGAAACAAATCGAAAAACAAAACTGGCTTATCTCAATCTGTCCAGGCGGTCGGAATCTCGTCAAGTTTGTACATTGGTAAGAAAATTAGGAATTGTCAAAGCAGATGAGCCCAAGCATTTTGTATGGCAACTTTTTGGTCCAAATTCTCAGAAGCTATTGAACCAATTGGCGTCGGAGTAATGGTATTTGAAAAAAAAAATTAACAGCTTTGAGGACCTTTCTTGATTTGTGCGTGTCTTACTATTTAACGGCGCCTCGAATCCCGAAAAAAAAAATCCAATCGTTTCAGCTTCCACTTTGAAGCGTTCATTAAATCCAATTAAGGAATAAATGCAAATTGTAGTGCGCGTTGGAGTGAAAAATCCATTCGTGAATCTATATCTGGTAGAAGAAGTCCTTGATGCATTGTCATAAGGAAATGAATAGAAGAATTTTGCAATCCGGTGAAATAAAAAATTCGTCTGTAAATACAATTTTCGGGGCTCTACACAGTGGCGCCATCCCGTGATCGTGCTCGCTGAACTCCACGTGGCAGTGATGAAGGGGTTCGTAATACGCTGTGTTACTCCTCCGCGAGGAATTCACTGCGTGCGGTGGTGTGGTTCACTTATATTCAACAGTCTACGATGCGCATTCTCTATAGATGTCTTTTTCTACTTCCGAATACGGGCAGCGCGGGCTCTGTATTCGATCTCACAAACAATTGCAGTGCTGAAAAAAAAAAAAAAAAAACACGGCCGTGGGCATGTGACCTTGGACACTGCCTTTTATGCGCGAAATCTCGTTTAAACAAAAGCATTCGGCAGATCTAGGCTCACGCGCCGGTGACCTGCCTGTAAATATTACTATCGTTTTTATTTTGCTTCATGTGGGGGCGACGTCGAAGGTACAAACACGAACATGTTGCCATAAGGCACTAGACGAGCGCGCGTGCTTGGCAGAGACCCAGAAAGAAACAAAAATGACAATCACAAACAAAACCCACCAAATTGTTCCAGACACGTGCCGATTGCGGCGAATAACCTTTAAAAAATTTTCGCCAAACAAAACTTAGGTTTGTCCAGTACCAAGGTCGAGCATTCGGAACACGAATCTTGGGCTCTATTATTCATGCAAGAGCCATAACGGCAATAAATAAAAGAATCGGCACAAAACCCTACTCTCCCAGGAGAATACCAGCCACATTTCAATTATAAAATATATTATACGACAGAAACCTAGCTAAAAACATAAAAAAAATACACAAGCATTACAGGGCAAATTATATCAAACAATTTAGGGTCAGGAAACCGTGTTTTGTCTTGACATATGAGCCAATAGACCCAACCTATTGAATTAAACATTCTAAATAGGAAACCTACTTTTTTCCACATAAAAGCGAAACAAACCGACAGTCCTACTATATTTTTTTCTATTGACAAACGACCCATACGTTTTAATTAATACACGCAAAAATAAAGAGTCGAAGCATAACAAGCTTTTACAGGCCATCATATGCCCCCGGAGGTAGGAAACTCATCAAGTACATATATTAATAAAAAAAAAAAAAAACTTGCCCACACGCCCGTCAGTTACGAAATTTTCTTTTGAGTAGCGTGCTGCTGATTTATAATATGCCACACAAGCCCATTTCTAAAAAAATCAATCGAATATTATGTTAGGTCTTAAAAAAAAAAAAAAACACGCCCCAAATCTATATTTGCAAAAGAAAGCCTAGGTTTTTTAATTTCATTTTTTTTTACAAAAATGCGAGCCCTTGGGCTGAATAATAAAATCATATTCGGAATACAAATGTCGAGTTCTGTTACTGAAGCACCAGCCATAACGGAAATGAATTCAAAAATTGGCACAAGAACATGCTTTTCTACGGAATACCAGCCTCACAGGTACTAAATTATAAACGAAATATATAAGACTCTAAGCATTTTTTGTTCTTCTGAACACAAGCAACAAACATCCACAAGAAACAATTTCAAGAAACACAACCGGCTTCTCTTCATCTGCCCCTGCGGGGGGAATTAGGTTAGGGAATTAGGGAATTAGAAAAAAAACATTATATTTGGTACGCTAGTCTTTTCTTCGTAAAAACACGAGTGATCCAAACATGTTTTTTTTCCTATGAACTCGCATCCCACCTGTTCAAATTAACAAATTTAATATATACGACCCTAAGCAATTTTTTTATGCACACACGAGCAATAAACATCAATAAAAAATTTCGAGAAACAAAACTGGCTTATCTTATTCAGCCCCTACGAGGAGAATTTGGTCAAGTTCATGGATTAATAAAACCAATATGAGGCTCCAGGCTCCAGGCACTAGGCACTAGGCTCCATGCTCCATGCTCCAGGCTCCAGGCTCCAGGCTCCAGGCTCCAGGCTCCAGGCTCCAGGCTCAAGGCTCCAGCCTCCAGGCTCCAGGCTCCAGGCTCCAGGCTCAAGGCTCAAGGCTCAAGGCTCCATGCTCCAGGCTCCAGGCTCCAGGCTCAAGGCTCAAGGCTCAAGGCTCATGGCTCAAGGCTCAAGGCTCCAGGCTCCAGGCTCCAGGCTCCAGGCTCCAGGCTCCAGGCTCCAGGCTCCAGGCTCCAGGCTCTACTCTCCAGTCTCTGGGCTCCACGCTCCGTGGCTCCAGTGCTCGAATGCAGAACTGGGACGTCCACGGATGATGACTGTGGCTTGCTGTCTGTGCTGTATGTGCAAAACAATTTTGAGCGGGTATAAGTTCCTGGAGTTATGAATCGTGGTTCCTAATGCTCAAAAGTATATTAAAAAAAATTACAAAGGAAAGAATAGCCTAGACATTCCGGGGTTTTTTTAATCGTCAAACAAAGCTTAGGTTTGTTCAGAGCTAAGGTCAAACATTCGGAGCACAAATCTTGGGATCTTATATTGATTGATGTAAGAGCCATAATGGCAATAGATAAAAAATCTGCACAAAAACTTCAACCGCGAAGTTGTCTTTTGCTTAGCGTGCTGCTGATTTATATATAATGTGCCAAACAGACTTATTTACAAAACCAGTTGTCTAGAAGAATATTTTGTCTTTTTTAAAAAAACGGGTACATTACAAAAAATGCAAAGAAAATAAAAATCATAATGCTTCTTTTTCTTTTTTTTTTTACAAAAACGCGAGCGAAGGCACTGAATCACATAACAACACACGGAACACGAATCGCGGGATGTGTTACCAAATAAAGGTTAGACATTTTATGTAATTTCAAGTCAGGTGGTCAAAATAGTATCATCAATAAAAAAAATTCCGGACACGATACACAGATCAAGTGAGGTCACCGGGTCAACAAACTATTCAAGACACGAATCACGGTCACAAAAATACCAAGTTATTTAGAAAAACATTCTAATCGGGAAACCTATTCTTTCTTCATAAAAACACGAGTGGTCCAATTATGTTGTTTTTTATGGACACGCATTCCACAACTTTTAACTAATAAATAAAATATATATTACTTAAAACCTTTTTGCAAACACAAGCAATAAACATGGATAAAAAACAGGTTTGAGAAACAAAACCGGCTTATCTTAATCTGTCCCAGCGGGGGTATCTGGTCAAATTCATGGACTGATAAAACAGATAAGAGACTGGCATTGTGAAGATCATTCTAATCGCGAAACCCTTTTTTTTCTTCGTAAAAACACGACTGGTCCCAATGTTTTTTTTATGGACACACATCCAAGATGTTCTAAATAATATGCAGTTTGTTTGGTACAGAAGACAAGGAAGTGAGATATCATAAATTTTCATACGGGTAAAGAAAAAGGAAAAAGACGAAAATACAAACTGAGGTGTATTTTGCGTGACGTGAGTGATCGTTTCCGGTGTGCATGTGATTTGAGTGTTAGTAATTTTAATTTTGCGCGTTTTCCTACTGAATGAAAACAGGATTATATCAATCTGCCCTTGAGGGGGCATCTGGTCGAGCTCATGGATTCATAAAACAAAAAAGAGCATGTCATTGAATAAAACATTCTAATCGCGAAACCATTTTTTTTCTTCGTAAAAACACGACTGGTTGAAATATGTATTTTTTCTATGGACGCACATCTTAGAGGCTCTAAATAAAAAATTAAATAAATAAGACTCCAAGCATTATTTTTATGAATGAAATATATAAGACTCTAAGCATTGTTTTGTTTTTGTAAACACGTGCAATAAACATAGACTAAAAAATTTCGAGAAACAAAAGCCGGCTTATCTTAATCTGCTCCTAGGTGTAACATCTAATCAAGCTCATCGAAAAAAAAAATTGGGGAGCAAAACCGGAATATCTAAATTTGCCCCTGCGGGGGCGTCTGGTCAAGTTCATGGACTGACAAAACCAATAAGATCCTGCCAGAAAAAAATATTCTAATCGGGAAACCCCTTTTTTTTTTTGTAAAAACATGGCTGGTCCATTTATGTTTTTTTCTATGGACGCACAACCCACAAGTTCTAACTTCACAAAAACGCTTGCCATTCAAATATTTTTTGTCTTTTTAAATGGACACACATTACACAGGTTCGAAATAACAAATGAAATATTCGAAACACGAATAATTGGTCTTCTTGTACAGACGACACATAGAGCTTAATAAAAAGTAAAAAAGATGGATATAAAATTATTTTTCGGAACAAAGTTTGAAGGCATACCAAGCTACAAAATAAGCAGAATTTTTATGTTCATTGGTGCTAACTTCAGCTTTCTGGACGAAGCTGCGCATACACAAAACCCCCAAAATCAGTATGTATCTTGCCACACTTGATACCATAAACAAACCCCACACCAAATGTGCTATGTATGACATCATATTTCTAAATCTGTCAAAAGATAAAGTTGGCCATAGTGTGGATATCCACGAGTCGCGGTTACTGCCAGTGGGGGTAATTGAAAAATAACATAAAAAGAGTCGGCTAGATATCAAGATTATTCTCCCCAAATGTATTACAAGATAGGTTTGAAACTAGTCTCCACTTTTTGGACATCAGTCTCCTGTTCCCATTCACCAGTCTCCAGGCTCCAGGCTTCAAGCTCTACTCTCCAGTCTCTGGGCTCCACGCTCCGTGGCTCCAGTGCTCCAATGCAGAATTCGGACATCCATGGGTGATGATTATGGCTTGCTGTGAGTGCTGTATATTCAAAAACAATACTGAGTGGGTATAAGTACCCAGAGTCATGAATCGTGGGTTCTAATGCTTGGAGGTATTTACAAAAAAAAAAAAAAAAATTATAGAAGATTAGTATAGATATTTCTTCTTTTTTTTATTCGTCAAACAAAGCTTAGTTTCGTTCATTAGTCATTACCGAGGTCAAACATTCAGAGCACAAATCTCGACCTCAAGTATTGATGCAAGAGCCATAACGGCAATATATAAAAGATTCTGCAGAAAAAATCACAATACCTCCACGTGGTGAATGATGTTGATTGGGGCGAAGCTCTGGTGGTGCTGATGATACTCATTTTATTGTTCATAGGTAGTGCTGATGGTGCTGATTTTTTTTATTGCTCATAGGTAGTGCTGAGTTCCGGGTCGCGTTTCGACTTCATTATTACTGCTTTATGGTCGATGAAATGCAGAGCCAGTGGCTCTTCTAGCGGATCAGCCTGGATCCGCTAGAAGCCGTAGGAACGCTTCTCCACCGCTTAAGTCAACGGTCCATGTCAGAAAGAGAATGTGCAGTTGGAACGTGGTTATATACGCATTTGAGCATTTGACCGCAGCGCCCTCTCGTCTATAAACGTTGAGCCAACACATGCAAAGTTTAACGCGAATATATACGCATTTGACCGCAGCGCCCTCTCCTGTATAGACGTTGAGCGGCTACATGCAACGTTTCATCCATGACATCCCCAGCTCTTGAGTTACTACCACATCTCAGAGTCCCCTACTCGTCCCGCAATCGTGGCCGAGTGGTTAAGGTGATGGACTAGAAATCCATTGGGGTCTCCCCGCACAGGTTCGAATCTGTCGACTGCGCAAACATTTTTTTCTTTTAGATGCGGAGCATCTCTGCTCGGGTCTATGTCCCGCGGCGCCGGCGTCGTAGTCCGCACTCGCACTACGCACGCGCAACTCTCCTCCTTCCCTCTCTCCAACAGCTGCGCGTTACTCTCTCTGCTCTCTCTCTACAAGCTGCGTGCACTGCGCGTGCGTTCGCTTGTACCCACACCGCGCGCGCACGCGCAATCTCCTCCTCTAGTCTGCACTCCTTCAAGTGTGAAAAAATAAAATAAACGGCGAGCGGCGAGCGTTTTAAGTTTCTCTGCCGCGAGCCGCGACGAAGGCTCGCGTAGGGGATAACGCTAGGGCAGTCGGTGGCGCCATCTCTCGACGTCAGCAGCAACTGACTCTTTCCTCGGAACCAACACGATGCTCCGCATCACCCCATGGTTCCCCTCGGGAAGATGGTGTAATTTTTTTTTTATGTGAGCACGGACGCCGGCCGGGCAAGACGGACGGACGGACGGACGGACAAGGCTAGACCCTAAGGACCTTCGCCCCTAAAAAAACGAAAGAAAGCCATCAACGCGGGGTAAATTATATAAGACAAGTTTCGGACAGGAAACCCTGTTTTCTGCTGAAACATGAGACAATACGCCCGACCTTTTGAAATTAAACAATCTAAAAAAAAACTACTTAAAAAAAATTTAAAAAGAGCCGCAATGGCGGTTTTATTATGTTTTTTTAATGAACACATAAATTATAAGCTCAAATATTAAAAAAAATAAGAGTCGAAGCACAACTAGTTTTGAAAAGCATTTCACCCTGGAGGTCGGAATCTCATCAAGTACATAAATTAATTTTAATAAGAGCCTGCACGTACGCCAACCGCGATGTCGTCTTTTGCGTAGCGTGCCGCTGATTTATAAGGTGCCACATAGACCCAGTTATAAAATCTACAGTCTAGGAAAATATTACGTCTTTTTTTAAAAAAAGGGTTTAATACTAAGATTGCAAAAAGGAGGAAACGCATTGTGCTTTTTTTTTTTTTACAAAAACGCGAACACAGGCATTGAATCACATAACAACATTCGGAACATGAATCTCGAGTTGTGTTACCATACACAGCTTAGACATTTTAAGTAATTTCAAGTCAGGCGGGTCAAATAATTATTAATTATTCAAATAATTTATGGATTGATAAAACAAATAAGAGCGTGCTATTAAAAGAAATCTGGTCCCGAATCCTTTTTTTTTGTCAAAGCACAAGTGGTTTAAATGTTTTTTTCTATGGACTCAAATCCCACATGCTCGAAATATTGACTGAAACAAAAAGCCTCTAAGGATTGTTTTTCTTTTCTTTTTTAAACACGAGAAAGAAACATTGATAAAACATTTCGAAAAACAAAACCGGCTTCTCTTAAGCTGACCCTGTGGGGGACAACTGGTCCAAGTCATTCATTCATTCATTCATTCATTCATTCATTCATTCATTTGTTTATTTTTTGTGCTCATGAACAGCTTGACGCCTTAATGATGATGCACAATTAACATACAACAAAGAGAAAAATTCTACAAATTGACAAGAGAAAAACTTGAACGCTGCAAAAGATGGGTTAAAATTCATAGATCTGTAAGAGAAAACTTGAACGCTACCGAAAGATGGGTTAAAATTTATAGATTTGTAAGAGAAAACTTGAACTCTGCAAAAGATGAGTTGAAAATGTAAATGCAGGAATCATTGAAAGTATTATACAAGGTCTGAATACGTGTCATGGGGCAGGTTTGGAAGAATTGATTGACATAAAATGGAAGAGAAATTCGCAAAAATTTTCTCGGAACATGAATATTTATCGCTGGAGTTAGGTCAGGGCAATCAATGACTCCGTGAAGGCATTTGAACAAAAATATGAGATCTCTGTAGCGTCGTCTGGCACTCAAAGGGGAACGATTGTATCGCTCTAAAAGTCTTCTATATTCAAAATAAACAGTGCGACCAAAATAGCGGTCGTAAAATATTTAAAAAAAAACGTTTCTCGACATTTTCAATCGACTCTTGGTGCGTACGCCCAATAGAATTCCACACAACTGAGGAAAACTCTAGCTTAGACCTAATTAATGAAAAGTATAACTGCATAATACAGGCCGTCATGGAAAACTTACGTGTAATTCTGGATATGACACCTAACGTACGAAGAGACGCGTTGACAATGTTATCGACATGTGTATTAAATGACAGAGAAGAGTTTATATAAACTCCAAGATCACGAGCGCCATCCACCCTTTGCAATGGGGCATTGCCGAGTTGGTAACAGAAACGAAAAAGCCTTAGCTTCTTAGCAAATGACATAACAACAGTCTTAGTGGGATTAAGTGTCAGCCTGTTGAGACCACCAATTACTCACTGATTTTACATCATCCATTAGTTTCACACAGTCCTCTGCAGATACTATCTGCCTAAATAACTTGATGTCATCGGCGTATTGCAGTATTTCTGAATGTAGAACACATGAGCGAAGGTCGTTTATGTAAAACATTAAAAAGAATCGGCCCAAGAATGGACCCCTGGGGAACACCAGACAGGGTGACAAAAGGCCGAATTGATAAAAGAAATAAGAGCCTGACATTGACAAAAACATTCTAATCGGGAAACTTAGTTTTTTGTTCTTCGTAAAAACACGAGTGGTCCAAATATGTTTTTTTTGTATGGACACACATGCCACATGCTCTAAATAATAAATTAAATATGTAAGACTCTAAGAATATTTTTTTTGTAAACAGAAGCAATACACATCTATCAAAACAAATTCGAGAAACAAAACCGGCTTATCTTAAGCTGACCCTGCGGGGGCATCTCGTCAAAGTCATGAGTTGATAAAAAAATAAGAGCCTGCCATTGACAAGAACATTATAATCGGAAAACATAGTTTTTCTTCGTAAAAACACGAGTGGTCCAAATATGCTTTTTTTGTATGGACACACATGCCACATGCTCTAAATAATAAATTAAATATGTAAGACTCTAAGAATTTTTTTTTGTAAACAGAAGCAATACACATCTATAAAAACAAATTCGAGAAATAAAACCGGCTTATCTTAAGCTGACCCTGCGGAGGGCATCTCGTCAAAGGCATGCGTTGATAAAAAAATAAGAGCCTGCCATTGAGAAAAACATTATAATCAGGGAAACATAGTTTTTTTTCTTCGTAAAAACACGAGTGGTCCAAATATGTTTTTTTTTGTATGGACACACATGCCACATGCTCTAAATAATAAATGAAATATCCAAGACTCTAAGCATTGTTGTTTTTGTAAACAGAAGCAATAAACATCTATATGAACAACTTCAGAAAAACAAAACCGGCTTATCTTAAGCTGACCCTGCATGGGGCATCTCGTCAAAGTCATGAGTTGATAAAAAATAAGAGCCTGCCATTGACAAAAACGACTATAATCGGGAAACATAGCTTTTTCTTCGTAAAAACACGAGTGGTCCAAATATGTTTTTTGTGTATGGACACTACATGCCGCATGCTCTAAATAATAAATGAAATATGTAAGACTCTAAGCATATTTGTTTTTGTAAACAGAAGCAATACACATCTATAAAACAAATTCGAGAAACAAAACCGGCTTATTTTGAGCTGATCCTGCGGGGGCATCTCGTCAAAGTCATGAGTTGATAAAAAAATATAGAGCCTGCCATTGACAAAAACATTATAATCGGGAAACAGAGTTTTTTTCTTCGTAAAAACACGAGTGGTCCAAATATGCTTTTTTTGTATGGACACACATGCCACATGCTCTAAATAATAAATTAAATATGTAAGACTCTAAGAATTTTTTTTGTAAACAGAAGCAATACACATCTATAAAAACAAATTCGAGAAACAAAACCGGCTTATCTTAAGCTGACCCTGCGGAGGGCATCTCGTCAAAGTCATGAGTTGATAAAAAAATAAGAGCCTGCCATTGACAAAAACATTATAATCGGAAACATTGTTTTTTTCTTCGTAAAAAAACACGAGTGGTCCAAATATGTTTTTTTGTATGGACACACATGCCACATGCTCGAAATAATAAATGAAATATGCAAGACTCTAAGCATTTGTTTTTTTGTAAACAGGAGCAATAAACATCTATATGAAAACTAATTCGAGAAACAAAACCGGCTTATCTTAAGCTGACCCTGCATGGGGCATCTCGTCAAAGTCATGAGTTGATAAAAGAAATAAGAGCCTGCCATTGACAAAAACATTCTAATCGGGAAACCTAGTTTATTTTCTTCGTAAAATCACGAGTGGTCCAAATATGTTATTTTTGTATGGACACACATGCCACATGCTCTAAATAATAAATTAAATATGTAAGACTCTAAGAATTGTTTTTTGTAAACAGAAGCAATACACATCTATCAAAACAAATTCGAGAAACAAAACCGGCTTATCTTAAGCTGACCCTGCGGGGGGCATCTCGTCAAAGTCATGAGTTGATAAAAAAATAAGAGCCTGCCATTGACAAGAACATT
The DNA here is from genome assembly GCA_037355805.1 of Ixodes ricinus. NCBI lineage: Eukaryota > Metazoa > Arthropoda > Arachnida > Ixodida > Ixodidae > Ixodes > Ixodes ricinus. The sequence continues at coordinate 2,275 of JAZHYW010014387.1, read as the reverse complement.
ATAATCGGAAAACATAGTTTTTTCTTCGTAAAAGCACGAGTGGTCCAAATATGTTTTTTTTGTATGGACACACATGCCACATGCTCTAAATAATAAATTAAATATGTAAGACTCTAAGATTGTTTTTTTGTAAACAGAAGCAATACACATCTATAAAAACAAATTCGAGAAACAAAACCGGCTTATCTTAAGCTGACCCTGCGGGGGCATCTCGTCAAAGTCATGAGTTGATAAAAAAATAAGAGCCTGCCATTGACAAAAACATTATAATCGGGAAACCTAGTTTTTTTTCTTCGTAAAAACACGAGTGGTTCAAATATGTTTTTTTGTATGGACACACATGCCACATGCTCTAAATAATAAATTAAATATGTAAGACTCTAAGCATTTTTTTTTGTAAACAGAAGCAATACACATCTATAAGAACAAATTCGAGAAACAAAACCGGCTTATCTTAAGCTGACCCTGCGAGGGGCATCTCGTCAAGAGTCATGCGTTGATAAAAAAATAAGAGCCTGCCATTGACAAAAACATTATAATCGGGAAACATAGTTTTTTTCTTCGTAAAAACACGAGTGGTCCAAATATGTTTTTTTTATGGACACACATGCCACATGCTCTAAATAATAAATGAAATATGTAAGACTCTAAGCATTGTTTTTTTGTAAACAGGAGCAATAAACATCTATAAGAAAACTTTCGAAAAACAAAACCGGCTTATCTTAAGCTGACCCTGCAGAGGGCATCTCGTCAAAGTCATGAGTTGATAAAAAATAAGAGCCTGCCATTGACAAAAACATTATAATCGGGAAACTAGCTTTTTTCTTCGTAAAAACACGAGTGGTCCAAATATGTTTTTTTGTATGGACACACATGCCGCATGCTCTAAATAATAAATGAAATATGTAAGACTCTAAGAATTTGTTTTTGTAAACAGAAGCAATAACATCTATAAAAACAAATTCGAGAAACAAAAACTCGGCTTATTTTAAGCTGACCCTGCGGGGGGCATCTCGTCAAAGTCATAAGTTGATAAAAAAATAAGAGCCTGCCATTGACAAAAACATTATAATCGGGAAACAGAGTTTTTTTCTTCGTAAAAACACGAGTGGTCCAAATATGCTTTTTTTGTATGGACACACATGCCACATGCTCTAAATAATAAATTAAATATGTAAGACTCTAAGAATTTTTTTTTGTAAACAGAAGCAATACACATTTATAAAAACAAATTCGAGAAACAAAACCGGCTTATCTTAAGCTGACCCTGCGGGGAGCATCTCGTCAAAGGCATGCGTTGATAAAAAAAGTCACAGCATATCCACGTGGTGAATGATGATGAGTGGGCGAAGCTCCGGAGTGAATCGTCGGTAAACCAGCGATTCTTCCGTTAATTCGCCCACTCATCGCCATGTAAAGACGTGAGAAACACTGTGTGTGTGTGTATACAAACCACAATCTATCACACACACCACAGCTATGGCCGAACGAAACGTCTAGAAAGTCTCGCTTAAACCGCGCGTCGGCACCTTCGGGCTGAGCTCGCCTGATGCGTTTTGCAGACGCCTCACGAGCTCTCGCTGCATCGGGGTCTGCCTGCCGATACGCGCGCTTTCTTGCCGCTTCCCGTTCCCTGACGTTCTGCAGATCCTCTTGGCGCCGCTGCCGTGCCGCTTCGGCTTCCCGCTCTCGTACGGCCGGATCTTGGCGACGCTGCCGTGCCGCTTCGGCTTCCCACTCTCGTACGGCCGGATCTTGGCGGCGTCGCCGAGCAGACTGACGACGCGATTCGGCTTCCGCTCTCGCACGGCCGGATCTTGGCGGCGTCGACGCGCAGCCTGACGACATGCTTCGGCCTCTCGCTCTCGCACGGCTGGATTCTGTCTGCGAGCGCGCGCTGCCGCCGCCTTGCGCGCTCTCCGCTCCGCAACATGAGCTAAGCGCCATCTGTCATCTCTACATAAAGTTAATTCCGGAACACGCCATCTCTTGAGCCATTCATAAACTAAACTTGAAGTGGCTACATACAGAGGAGGGACAGACCCACGGCTTAAGGAGCTTCGCCCCTAAAAAATAAGAGCCTGCCATTGAGAAAAACATAATCGGGAAACATAGTTTTTTCTTAAAAAAAACACAGTGGTCCAAATATCTTTTTTGTATGGACACACATACCACATGCTCGAAATAATAAATGAAATATGCAAGACTTTAAGCATTGTTGTTTTTGTAAACAGGAGCAATAAACATCTATATGAAAACTTTAGAAAAACAAAAC